>JAYJMB010022644.1:38854-51495 GCA_036873735.1 Pouteria campechiana | reverse complement strand
TTTAGATGAAACAAAAAAGAAAGTAAAAAATACAAAAATAATACACTGAATATAAGAAATGATGTTAGTAATAGAGTAAATAAATATTTTTTTAAATAATATATATATATTAATTAAAAATAAAACTCTATTAAGATGGTTAAAACTTTTAAAGTAGATACAAAGTTCCTTCCTCACTTCCTTTTTGCTCTGGTCGGGCGGTAAAATGATGAGAAAGGGCCGACACGAAAGTTTGGCATGGGAATATTCCATGTGCTGGTGGCAGCCAAAGAGCAAACGCGCCGTCAATCCCTAAAAGTGACCCACACGAAGGAACTATTCCTGCACACGTGTGCTCTTTGTTCTTGCTAATGACGATGGAGTTGCACTATTTAATAGCTATCTCGTCCTAGGGTTAGGGTGCATCTCATCTCAGTGAAGGGGAAAGCAGAGCAGAGACAGAGCAATGGAGCAGACCTTCATCATGATCAAGCCCGATGGCGTCCAAAGAGGCCTGGTTCGTTCAATCTCCTCGATTCTCTCCATCTTCACCATCCATTTTGGTGCTCCTAAGTGCTACCTATCTTTTGTACTCCTTTGCAGATCGGAGAGATAATCAGCAGATTCGAGAAGAAGGGATTCACGCTCAAAGGCAAGCACCCACCTCAAGTCAACGGAAACCCCATCTGGGTTTTTGCTTTTGCATCCGATTGTGACGTTTGAACGGTTTGGATTTGGTTTTCGGATTTTCAGGTCTGAAGCTGATAACCGTCGAAAGGGCGTTCGCTGAAAAGCACTATGCGGACCTGTCTGCAAAGCCGTTCTTCAACGGCCTCGTGGAGTACATCATCTCCGGCCCAGTCGTGGCTATGATATGGGAGGGGAAGGGCGTCGTCGTGACCGGAAGGAAGATCATCGGTGCCACCAACCCTGCTGAATCTGCCCCTGGAACTATTCGTGGTGATTTCGCCATTGACATTGGCAGGTCTGTAATGGCATAACTTGTGCTGAATTTTTCCCTATATATATTTCGGATTTCAAGTGGATTAGGCGTTGTTATGTTGAGTTTTCTCATTCCTTCTTGAAATCGACATTTTCCCCCGTTTCGAATGGTGTTTTTATTAAGTGTGACTAACCGGATTTAAGGTCAGCACTAATTTAGGAATATATTTGAAAATCAACCATATGAGGATCCTTCCATTGGTTTCAAGCTTTAACACAAAGACTTCCAGAATAGGTGATAGATTCCTTGTTGGGTTGGATTTCTGAAATTATAAGAGCAATCATGGAAGGAATAACAGATGTTGTTGGAAGTGGAAGAAATCAATTCTTTCGAGTTATTACCAATTGTGACTGAGTGGGTTCGCTTGATGTTTATGAGCTCATCTTGTCAACTCACTGGTGGGAAAAGTTCAGCTTGTTTTTATTTTAGCCATATATTAGGATGTCTCAATTAGACTATGCAATTTTTTTTTCAATCAATGTCTATCGTACGTTATCTGAAATTTGAATTAGTAATTCAATCTATTTTGTTTCCTTGTTTGTTCATATGCTTGTTAATAAGCAGGACAAGTCTCATATTGACTGTGGCAACTGAATTCAAAACCAATCGAGATAGCTTGATCCTGAACTGCCCCTAATCCTGACACTGGTCGGATGTGTGTGTATTTTTATGGTAACCTATGCAAGCTTAGGGCATCTCTACTTCCAAAAAAAAAAAAAAAAAAGAGTCAAGATTTAGCATAAACTTCATACCACATAGGTCATCAGTTGGTCTGAATAAAGTATAAGAGTTTGCACAGGTTATATTTTGGGTTATAAATTAAAAAGATATTGTAGTTGGATTCCTAGAGTTGTTCAAATTAATAATATAATGCAATAAAAATTTGAAAGCAGGGCCTTCTTATACATAATCTTGATAGGAATAGTCTGCAGCTGGCCATTGTCATGTTATTGTATAGTGCATAATCTTACTAGGATTTGGGCTAATTGTATGGATGAAACGATCAAATGAAAAAAGCAGGCACATACATCAAGAAGAGTGGTAGTATAGGTGGGCCATGCTGCTTGCAAAGAGTGACCTAAATCATGTATTGGCTATCGCGCACAAGAGAGGCCAAAATTGTCAACAGTTGGAGAACTAGGTTGGAAAACCATGCAAACATATAGCAGACATGGGCATCTAGATGATAACATGGTTGTGTGTTTATATGTATGCATTTACATGCATAGCAACATGTATGAGCTCTTCTGGGCAGGTATTAGCCTAAGCAGGGCTCATAGGCCTTGAATGTGTGACCAGAAGTGGCTCTGATAAATTGCTAGTCTGATGAAACCTATTGGCTGGTGATGGTGCTTTTGATTTTAAAGTGGCAGGTTGACATTGACTGTCATATGTAACGTCTTAGGTTACATGAACTAGGGCCAGCATGGATGCTAAAACATGTAACTGCTGCAATCCTACCCAGTTTGAAGCTATGCTTGCAGCTGCGTAAGTGGCTTGAGTTCCTAACCGGACCTCCTGTAGCCCCAGTGGTTGCTCTTCTCATTGGTAGAACACTTCACTTTGGAATCTTGCATTTTTAGCATTCTGAATTGAGAGAATTTTCTCCATAGAGAAGGAAGATGACCTATTATGTATGTCGTAACTCTGTTGGTTTCAGTGATGTTTTTCTTGATCTTGAGAATACTACACTGTTGATGCTTAATGGCTTACCAATGATGTCGTAACTCTGTTGTTTTTTTTATGATGGCTTACCGATGTATCCACTTTCGTTGCATGCAGGAATGTCATCCATGGGAGTGACTCAGTGGAGAGTGCTAGGAAGGAGATTGCTTTGTGGTTCTCCGATGGTCCTGTTGCCTGGGAGAGCAGCCTCCAACCTTGGGTCTACGAGTAAACTTAGCCACTGGATTTTCTGTGGAAGTCACAGCGATAGCTTGTTCTGTTTTTCAGATCTTTAGCCTAAATGTCTATGAGAATTTAATTTAAATTTTGACTGTCTTATATGTTTATGTGCGCACTCTGAGAGCTGTCTGCATCTCACATTATGTTGAGTTTGATATCTTTGTGCAACTTTAGATTCACCTTCCCACGTTGCCAATTCTCTCCTTTAGTTCCTTAGCCTTTTTTCTTTCCTATTTGAGATTTGATTGCTCTGAAGTTGCCTTGGAATGGAACCTACATCTTATGCATCTACCGATCTACCTCCTTTGAATGTACTGGAATTTGTCGTGTTGGCTTGTGTGCAATTGGTAGCTTCCACAAGGGTTGCGATTTTGCAAATCATCATTGCTTGGGGAGGAATGGTATGTGTGCAACTGTAAATGGGGTCTCTGTGTTGTTTTGTTGGGGATCTTGTTCTGTTGCGCGATAAGAAAGAAAAAGATGGGCATGGGACTTCATTGTAAACAGAAACAGGTTTTTCTTTAAAATGCTCAAAATATCCCCCCTTTGATAAATTGATCGAAATGGTCTGTTCATGTCGTTGCAACCATGACCATGCCTTTTTGGCCATGTGTTCTGCAGGACATGGATTTTACTGAGAGCGCTAATTCTCTGGTTGCCATGGAGGACCTCTTACGTTCAGACAAGTCTCCTCAACGGGGAGTTGAATTTTTTTTTACAGAAAAAAAGCAGATGTAGGCGAAGCCTCTCTTTTGCTCAGCTTCGTCATCCCTTTCTTTCTTCCTTTTCTAACTTTTATCTCTGATTCGGTTTTCCTCGTCTCCCTTTCATATTCCCTTCTTTCCAAACTCGTCTCTTGTTCATGCCAATTAGTGGATCATTGGTAGACGTGGATAACTACACGGTAGCTCATAATCAAAGCCGAATAATGTAATCCACTGGTAAAGTGGATAAAATATTTACCCTACTAAACGTTTTCGGGTTCCAGCGTAAATATTACCATCCTTCCATCTTAGCTAGCTAAGGGATGCCCCACAGGACGATGGTGGGTTCTTTCCCTTCATGAGAATAGATGGATTTTACTTTCCACAGATAAGTCGCAATAGTTAAACAGAGGTCTTCTAGTAGAGCAGAAGAAACTATTTCTTTTATGAATCATTCACTAAAACTTGTTCATCACTCAGTTGTACTCTTCTTTGCTTCGGAAGAGTGAGACGATGCCACGGAATATGAAGTTTTCATACGAGTTGGGTTTTCTCCCCCTCTCCGGAACGGAGGTGAAGTTTTGGACTTTGTCTTTTTGACTCTTTTCTCGTGTAACGGCGTCGATAGACATAAAGTTGGGCAGTTAGTTCGAATGGGCATGTGCTGACAACATGTAAATGTAAGTGCCCCTGGCCAATGGCCACGCGAGAATGCCTCGCTCGCTGTTATACTCGTGCTTTGTTTTTGCGCCCGTTATCAGTCTGCCATTGGCTACGCTTTAAATTTTGTTCTTCCTCTTATCCTTTTGAAATTAAGTTCCTTCAAATTTGTTACCTCATCCGAACGGTCTAAGAACTTGCATTCAGTTTTCAAACATTGCTTTGATTTACCAGACTGGCAAACCTAAAATAGGGATAATGTTTTCCCACAGCACTCAGAATCACCCCCCCTATAAATTTCCTTAAACCACTGTATATTTGTTTCGTTGAGACTTGCATATTCCCTAGTTGTACCAGCAAACAGGAAATCCACTACCCACAATCTCTCCTTCCAACATTTTCAACTATGAATTAATGCACGAACAAGGCCTCCAGTTTCAACATGCACCTGCATGCATTGTTGAGAATCTGGACTTCCTATAACAAGTAAACAGGTGAAGAGAAACAGCAGTGAACACTTGAGATTGGAGGCAATTAAATTCAAATCATTGCATGTAGAGCTTTGGACACTCGAACATCATGTTAGGCTCTCCAACAGGTGAGGGTGGGCTCCAACAAGAAGCAATCGATGGACAATCGAGGCAGCATCGAGAATATATAAAATGAAAAGAGGTAAAAAGGAACACTGTGTCAGACCGGTGTATCTTGCTTCTTCATGCCATGGGCTCTGGCAAGCTGTTATTTGGAATGTGCTATCGTAGGAGAAGGCTGTAGGATGGCATATCTTCCAAGCGCGTGATGTCCTCAAGCAGCAGCTCTCTTTCAAGTTGGCGGCGTGTTGCTTTCATCACCGACTGTGGAAATATGCAAATTAGAAGAACAGAATGCGGATGTAAAAAGAATGAGTTCAATGCCGGAGAGCTTACATTGAAATCCATGTATGAAGCATGCATAGCAAGCCATTGCTGATCCATCAACTTGAATGTTATACAGTAGAGCAGATCAAATGCTCGCTCATTTTCTGTCACACAAGCACACATTTCATTCACAACAGAGTGATACAAGTATCAACATACGGAACATACCTTAAGGAGATGCAAATTGGTAAGTTTGGCAAGGTGAGGAATGGAAACATATACATACAGACATCTTGAATGAGTCATGATATCCCAAATTAAGAATAGTTTGTGAGATTTTATGAGATTAGTCCGATTGAGTCAGTGTCTTAAAACCATGACATGGAGATGAGCGTGTTGGAAACTTGGAATTAGGTGAAGGTATTACCAAAATAAAAAAGTGGAGTCAGATTAGTTTATCCTAACCTTCCAAGCACCCACTTGCAATGAGAAAAACAAAACTTTTACAGCAAACATCCTAGATGGCCAAACCAGGGACATCTGCAATCCAGATTGCTATTGTGATCTTATTTGCTGACAGTGAGCTCGGGATTTGCTGTAATAGCAACCATTGCATGTAATAATTTTGTATTGTGTGGTGAGACACATTAATTGTTGGATATAATAATCCTGTATTATCTACAGAAGCATACCACATATCCAGCTAGCGTACCACATTTGAGAAAGCTGGATACGTCATACCACTTTACATACCATTGCCTTCATTGGTTCAAACCGCAATCTTGGGGGTTGGCAGCCTATTCTCAGACCTTTAGCACATCTTGAGATGTGACAGATATCTCCAAGGAATGTTTTCTCATCCAGGTGAAGTGCAACATCATTGATCTGGTCCTCTTTGGTACATTGGTATACAACTGACATAAAAGAGTGGCTTGGGATATCCATCTTCACCTGGCTCAGAACCACATGAGCCTGTTCAACTTGCACACTTTTAGATCTGTGGTCTCTTTCCTTTCCCTCTTTGTTATTTAAGGTAACAGGATAGAAAATGTCACAACAAGCATTGCAACATTGAGCTCTGTCCAGTTGATGGCATTGTGGTATTGCACTCTGTCCGGTTGATCTATGGATAGCCATTTTCAATTTAGTAGAACAGAAAAGTAAAAAATTATGCTCTCATTTATCTAATGTCAGTTTGATTTGTCAAGCTTCAGAAAAGAATAGCTTCGACACCACCTTCCATTAACAACAACTTTATTTATGCTGTTATAATCAATGCAATAGATTTGAGGATTTAAATATTTAATGCAACTGACAGGAAATCAGCATATGTAAAGTACAGATGTCATCTGATTACATTTGAAGGTGACAGCATATGTTGCATGAATTGTACAGTATTGACTCTCAAAACATGAAATGGTTTATAAAAAACATGTGATATTCCTGATATGATTCTTCAAATAATTTCACGTATAATTGCAGCATGAATTTTAGCAACAATATACATGAAAATTAACTTGAAACAAACTAACATAAATCTTGAAAAGAATTTACGTACCAGAGAGCAACTTCAAGAAAATTGCTGCCATCATTGTCCGAGGTTTTGCTGTAAGCAAGGCATGTTTCTTAGCAAACAGCAATGCTCAGAACATCAACAGTAAAGAATCACTTATGTTTGCATTTCTTTCTTTCCACTGTCTTTTTTTTGTTGGTGAAATTTGACATAAACCTTACAAATTTTGACCACACATCATCATTACCACAACAGTGGGTATGGGCCACACCATACTGTGGAGTAGACATCCACAACCCATAACAAACTCCTGTCAAAGTCAAACACAGGAAGGAGATTTGAGTTTGAATTCTTAGTGTTGGCTCCTAACTAGGGCCTACCATTATGTTTAAATCTCTTCTAACCATTCATTCATTGTATCATTACACATGCCCCACATGTGTGAAGAAAATTAACCAAATTTGAGGCTGTTCCAGAGTTCTGGCTGGCCCTGGCAAACCATCTTCCACAATTCAGCATGTTTTGCAACTGAACCTGTTGGAATGCCCTATGCATCCAGTGTACATCTTTCTGGGAAGCCAGGAAATAATGACCTGCTTGGAGCTCCAGCATCTGGATGAGCATGAATGTAATGTTCACACCAGCTACAGCAAATGGGTACTCCCACAAAGCTCGGTCACCTTCAGTTTTTTGGAGAAGTTCCTGGAAGGTTTTCTGTTGAGGCATAGAAGCTTCAGATTCCTATGTTCTTGCAAGATCTAAGCCCAGCAATTGGCAGGACCAAAGCCCAACCCATTGCCAGCTTAAATATTAGACAATGAAGACTGATATTCTCAAATGCAATCAAAAACATTGAGTACAACATAGTAAAGATTTTATGAATCCATATACTAAAATACTATCGTAAATTTTCTCAATAAATATCAGATGAAATAAGATATTCTAGAACCAGTCACTGAACAATGACTTCAATTACCAAAATGCTAACACAGATGGTTATCTGGGACTCTGAAATTGCAGGAACAACAGAAAATGTGGAATTTAGGTAAGGAAAAAATGGGGTTTGTCTACATGTTCTAATTTCTATTATGGTCACAAACGACAGTACCTACATGGCTAAAAATTCATCTACACAGGCAATTAAAAATCACCAATCAAACCCCTGGACACTTCAAAATAATGACACAACAGCTCTAACCAATCTTGTTAGAAGATATTTTCTTCTCTACTAGATTTAATTATGTATAGCAGTACTCTTACAGAGATTGACTAAATGAAAAATAAATTACCGGAAAGTTCTTGGCAAAGAACAATAAATTTTCCAGTGATATGAAACCGCCGCCCCTGCAAGACATATTCCACAGATAATTTTAATAAATGATTGATTGATATCAATCCTACAAAAAAAGAACACAACAGAAACTCTGAAATGCAAGCATACCTGAAATCTGTAGATGGATCCTTTCCTTGCCAACCCATTTCCTTCCACTGTTCTGAGATTAGACCCTGAAGCTCTTCTTCAGGAAAAGCAGCATACCAGAGAGCCCTCAAGGCTTCCTACAACTTGCAGCAATAAAAAAGTGAAAATGGAAACATTGTTCTCATATTTTTGCAGTATGCACACACTGTGTAGGAAGCGTAAGGAGTTGTCTAAGATTTGAATTTCCGAGTGGAAGGGAAAAAGAGACTCCTAAAGTACAACTTGTGGAGAAGTAAAACTGTTAAAGCTGAAAAGCATCAATATTAAGGCACACTAAAACGTTCTTAATGATAGAGTTTGTAAAGTCATTGACCTCTAGTAAGAACATTATTTTCTACCAAGTTCATTGACCTCTTAATGTGCCAAGTTTAAGCAGCCATCAGTAGTAATGAATTTTCTCTTATGTGTTATTTCTTTTGCTGCAAGCATCATTTCGTAAAAAATGACAAAAACATCAAGAATGTTAATACCATTTGAATTTCCAATAAAACATCTTAACTTCTTAAATGCTTGCATACTGAGTTAAATTTCAAAAAATGAAATTATTGTTAACTAGATGCTGCAAGAGGGCTCTTAATAATGTCCAATTTTTGAACTTCAGTAGCCATTATTGGTAGAATGATCGAGGAACAAGCAAGGTGGGCTATGGAAATGACATCCTGAAATAATTAGGTAAAAAAGACTGTCCTCTTTCCTTTATCCCTCCTTTCCCTGATGAAATAATTAGGCAGGAGCTGTTACAATAGAAACCACAGCAAATTGAGCAGGCATGATAAGTAATTATATCATTATTAGCATAAATGGATTGTGCAGATTTCTGAAACTCAATCATCATCTACCAGCATTGGCAATGGAATGTACATATTCTGGACTATAGGAAAAATTTGCACAGACAAAAAAGGTTGAATAATTCTGAATCCTCAGACAATCATCCATCAGTTTATGCTACCTGGTGTTCTGGATTGGAACCATCATAGGTCACTTCAATGCGGCTCTGCAGCCTCTGCAAACATTCTTCCTGAAATCACAGTAGGCAACAGAAGCATCAGCAAATTCATCATTACAGCATCTCCTTAGGAAAGGAGAGAGCTAACAGCATCAAAGAAGTCTGCATACAATATCATTTGTCATGCGTTCTCTTAACAAACATATAGTATGGGTAATGCATATTATTCATTTTTTGGATAATGCAAAAATTCATGTTCTTAGGCAAGGAATTCCCATGGATACTTAAAGCAGATTCTCCTCTTAGTTTCATGACTTATGGATACGACCAAGATACTGGTACAGAATAGTAATAATCACGAAGGTCTTTGTCAAGTCATTGCAAAAGATTTATGTTAAACAGAAAAAAAATATAGAATTTCAAAAGTTGGACAATGGGCAGCTGAAAGATACCTGCAAAGGGGTTAAATCTAATGATGAACGGGCATCATTCTCTCTCCTCTGAGCACAAACACAGGAAAGACCTCTTCCAATCCATGCTGCTGATCCTGCCACAACCTCCGCTGTAGCAAAAGAAGATTGGCAGCTATTCACATTTGAGAATCATAGGTTAACTACATCAAATTGAAAAGAAAACAAAAATGTACATTTAAAGACAAAAGAAAATTATTTCAGAATTTCGCTGGTTTTTAAAATGCTTAACTGGTCCATCCTTATGAGAACTGCCAATCACACCCAGAATAAATTGACTTGGAGATGTAAAGCAGGCATATTGCAGTTGTTTACTGTCATACCATCCTAGAACAGATTCCCCACCTTGTGTCTACATGTTTCAATGCCAAACTCAATTCCCAACGAGAGGAAACCCTGGAAAAAGCACCTAGCCACAGTGCTGCAAAAGCAGAGCAGTCACCTTCGACTGCTAAAAATTTGGAGAATCCAAGATGATGCTATTCCAGTGTCAGTGGCATGGAATACAATCCACAAGTACGCACTCTACAGCCTAAAACGTCAAGCTGCTGGACAGAAAAGTTATCTCGAGAGCAGGAAAACTGATCTCCTCGCGCAATTTTTGTTCAAAAAAAAGTTTATTATAGGAGGGCAACCCAAATTCTAATCTTCATCCCCATCGGTCGCACAGGACAACAACAGATGCTCAGAATTCCATGAGCTGAAATATTTATCTGGCTGACAGGTGTTCTGCAAGAAAAATATCTCAAGGCACCAAACAGTTACATTGCCAGTAAAGGTGCCAGAGAATGAGGAAGTGGTAAGCACTGAACAAGGAAACATTGATTGATCGGATTGGCAGTGTTTTCCGTACAAATCAACAGAATATACGACTAGAGCTGTGCGTAAAGCGCTACTCGCTAGGGAATAGCCGATGTCACAAACAATCATTTGGCAATCTCGGACACACGATGCTGCTGGTCGCTGCAAAAGTGCAAATCCCCGGAGACTCGAAAAGAAACACCAATTCACCATTTCCAAAACAACGGAAAATCCGGAATTTGAACAAACAGACCACAAACTGAAAGACACAAGCAAGCATTATTGATCAATGTCTTCAGCAACGACAAAAAGAGCAGAAACCGAGCAATTTATCGCATACCAGAGTTCGAATGGTAGCCGCTGCTCCGCTCCAGCCCTTGAGAAATCCGCCTCACTGCAACGAATGACCCACCTTGATCGTCCATACCACCAGCTAAAACACAACCCCGCCGATCCTAAGCCACATATCACACTAACACTCCATGAAATCTTCCACTCCAGACAAAAATCATTGAAAGGAATAGATCTACGCTGCCAAATCGCACATCGCGTCAGAAAAATCAGCAGCAACCAATCGACAGCTTCAACGAACCGTTCTCCACCGCCCCGGACGCCAAAAACAGCTCAAAATCTAGGTTTTCTTCGACAGAGAGGAATGCACTACAGAGCAGGTGCCGATTGATCAGAAACGTTGAAAGAGATGGAGCAGTTACCGCCGTTTGGGTCCGGTCCTCGATGATTGACACTCGGATCTGAGGAGAAATCTATGGTTTCAATAAGAACTAAAAAAGAAGAGGTGTTGCATCAGTTGCAGAGCTCTCTCCGCCTCTGCGTTCGGAAGTGGAAGGCGATTTATAAGGCTGTTTTAATTAAAGAGAGATAGTGGGGTCGTTTTGCAATTTTTCGTCGGATCATTAGGTCCAAGCTATTTCAACGGCAAAGCCTGTCCAAATTCCCGCTGCGAACTTTCAGAAACACTACTCGTACGGACTATCGTACTGTACGTTTATCTTAAAATAACCTCAAAATTTCATTTCAATGAAATATCTAAACCATCCAATATTATTGGAGATTAAAATAATAATTCTTACGAAATTATTTTATTTTAATTATTTTTATCTATTATATCTTTTGGGTCAATGCACTGTTGGGTGGAATGAAAAATCCAACTTTGCATATTAACTCTATTATTATTATTATTTATTATTATATATATTTTAAATCACTATTTATTATTTATTTTAACTTTATTTATTTTATAATCAACATTAATTTTCTTCCATCCATTAAAAACTCATGTCTATAAATTGTAGAGCTATGTTTTCGTTTCTAATGCTTGCAATTTCAAAGTGCATGAATCTTTCATGAGTGTTATTTATTTTAATTTTCGGTTGGAAAACGACCCATGATATGCCCTTGCTTTTGATAGCCAGAAGACAATACGCCGGCGGGTTTGACCTTGCGTGTGTCCGAAGTAAAGCTCTTTATACAATGGTACAGGTGTAAGCGAGAAAATACTTTTCCTCTCCTTTATTAAGTAACATACTTATATACTATATATAGTAATGACGTATGAACATATATACGGATAATACTTCAAAAATATTATATATGATAAAACTAGTGAAGTTTGATCTTCTAAGTAAACCTATGAGAAGCTGAGCTTACCTAAACTTTTTCTTGACTGATTCATTTTCAAAAATAGAAATTTAAGCTCGACCTTGGCTTATAAGTTAGCTGAGCTTACTTATACCCCGATTCTGAAGGACAGTTTCGAATGTAAAATGGGTTTTGGGAACTCAACTGTTTTTATTTTTATTTATTTTTTATAAGCTAAGAAGTAGAGCCTGGATGGGGTAGAATATTATTTGTTCTTCTACCAAAAAAAAGTCTTAAAAACTTTAGTGTGTCATGAAAAGAAATTACCGTGAAAAGCACTTCTTACTCAAGGCCTTTTAGTGGTGGAAAACCTCATTCGTTTAAATTAGAATTGTAGTGATTTATAAATCGAAATAAATTATATATATATATATATGTAAAGTTATAAACCATCAACCTTATGGAATGAATGAATAACCAGCCCCTAGGATAGAGTAATTATGATCTAGTTCATTCTAGGAAATATATAAGCCTTGAGAACTTCCGAGAATGTCATGGAAGAAACGAAGAAGGTTTGAACAAGATGCCCTTCCCACCCGAAACCTTCTTCCACAAGAATATGATGATAATAATAAAAGAAAAAATCCAAATTTGTCCGAGTAAACTAATTGGGAAATTCAGTTGGCTTGACTAGTGTATAGAACAAGTTTTTATTTTTATTTTT
>JAYJMB010022644.1:0-21339 GCA_036873735.1 Pouteria campechiana | reverse complement strand
AATATGGATTTTTGATTGGGCACAGTAAGGTCTGCATCAATAATTTGCATTCTGTGTGTTTGTATACTCGAAAATGGTGGACGAAAAGTTTTCCTCCCCCTCTTCCTCTTTCCTTTAATGTGGTGTGGCATTTATATACCTTTGATATCTTCAACAAGGTTGCTTTTTTCTTATCATTACTTATATTTAATCGCCAACCCCATATTTCCTATCATCACCTTCTTCTATTGTCTTTATTTTGACATCACCTTCTTCCATTTTCATTCCTTTTTTCTGGTTCCACTTTTGCGCCGCCCCATTTCTTTCCTAAGTATGCAAACATGCCTTTGTAAAATGGAAATGCTTCATAATTTCACTAGATTCCATATATGCACGTATGAGTCCGGATCACCTGATGTGCAGCCAACTAAAGAAAGACCCGAATTGCATGCGTTTGAGCTATTTTACATCATTACCGTGTACACCGAATAGAAAATAAAATCTCATGATACTTTGAACCGTTGAATGCATTAGTCCAAGTGCGTATAGAGGTATTTAATTAATTGAGAGATAAATTAGTGGAAACACGAATTCCTAAGTGGGACTTATTTCTTTGATAACAAAATTAAAATTATAATATTATGGTTATTTTTATATATAACTAATTTACAAGAATGAAGAATATTTATCATATATTCCTGCTTTTTAAGTGAATCAAGCTCTTGAATAATTCTTTTTTTTAAGATTAGACTTATTCAAAGATTATATTATGCTAAGTTATTTAATTTTAAATGATTATTTAAGTTTATATTTAATTAATGGATTTGCTCTTCCAAATTAAGTATAAAATAGTAAAAATTACCACTATGTTAAATATATGATTAAGAAAAGAAATTTAATCTTCTTTTGATTTTTATATATAGCTAATTAAGAAATATTAACAATATTGATCACATATTTCAGCTCTTTAAGTGAAAAAGCTACAAAACTGCTATTTTCTTTACGTTTAACCTATTTAAACATTAACTATTCTAAAATTATTTGATTTTTAATAATTATTTAAATTTATTTGAAATTAACAAATTTGGTTACCCCTACAAAGTATAAACATTAAAGAATATAATTGTTTCGAATAAATGATAAAGATCAAATCTTGGTCATGGATGTGGAGTTTTAAATTTTTTATATTTAATAAAGTTGTTTAAATTTATTTATTTGGCCTAAATTGTTGTAATGATTCAAAAATGAATACGTTAGTATTATTTGATCCATATGTAGGTACTTTATAAGAAAATAATGATTTTAGATCTTTATTTGCTTAAGAAAAAATACAATTAATATAATTAATTTATTTTTATTTAAATTTATAAGAATTAAAAATTATAATTATAATAAAAATATTTTAGAAAAAATGAAGATTAAAAGTTTTGGTCTCGGTCATAATTTGTATAATGATTTTTTTAAGGTTCTAAACTTTGCAAGGATTAAAAAATCCATTAATTAAATATAAATTTAAATAATATTTAAAATTGAATAACTTGGCATAATTTAATTTTGGAATAGGAGTAATCTTAAAAAGTAATGAAATAAACAGGTCTCACTTAATTTTGGCTAATGTGTAGATACCCCTAGGCGCACTTGAACTAATGCACTAGACAGTTGAAAATCTCATGAGATTTTGTTTTCTATTTTATGTAGTAATATTGTAAGATAGCTAACACGCATGCCTGATGTGGCTTTCTGTAATTGGCAGCACCAGCAAAATCTTGGTTTGTGCTTTAGTGGATCCAGACTCATGCACATATACTTTTCATGTGGAAGAAAACTTGCCTACTTTGAAAGTTGAACAGTTGTGCACTGAGATGTATCTTTACGAGTTGAAGGAAATAGCAAAATGCCTATTTATGTAAATCCATTTATTTATGCATAAATAAAAGAACATTAACTGCTCCATATCAATCCATGCATTCAATGCTTATCTATAAACTTCGATGGATATTGATTATCCCCACGCATACATGTGTTGAAGTTTACCTTTAGAAGGATGTTGCTGAGCCACACTAACAAATAAACTGCAGCTATGCTTTTACAAAGACATAGTTCTGTGTCATGTTTTAATGTTGGGAATGTTAACATGGAGAAAGAAACGAATGGCATCAATTTATTTTAATAGCTTTTTGACTCAAAGAGACATTTTCTGGGTATATGCTTGATTCTCTTCTATGGAAGTTGAAGAATATGGTACTCAATTGATTGATTATTCCTTTCAGTGATAGAAAAAGTAGAGGGACTTGATATGCTACTGTGCTTTGATTGAATCTATGAGAAAATTTCAGGTTTTTTATGCCTTATAAATTCCTGATCTGTGGAAATGATTTTCAGGAACCAGTTATAATCCCGGCATGGAACACATTTGTGAGTAGCGTCAGTGGGATATGGAAGGGCGTTGGAGCAGTGTTTTCTCCTTTCACTGCTGAGATGGAACCAATTGGAATAGGTAACAAAAATGAGACCCTCTATGACTGCTACACTCTTTCACGTATTGAGCAGGTGCCACCTCCGTCTGAAGGGCTTAGTTCTCAACTCAGAAGGGAGATTAATTGGGTTACTTTGAACCCGTATGGTGAGATCCAACAAAAGACTAAAGGCAGTGATAGAAATGGGGAACCAAGAAAAAATGATGATTTATTTTCAACTGAGGAGTTATTTAATCCAGTTGATATGGGTCAGGATTTGCCTAGCTATGAATCTTTTGACTTTGATAGGAGTGAACTTTTGGAAGAAGATTTCATGGGTATGGAACCGGGCCTTGTATTCTTTGAGGTATGAATTGTGCTCAATCCCTTTACAAAATTTATGATTTATTCTTTTCTTTTCACTTTTTTGGCATGAATGGGAATGTCTTGGCTTCTGTTTTTGGGTTGGTAGAATTTTTATTGCAACGGATTTTCATGGTGGTGGGCAAGCTTAGAAGATCCAATTTCAACTTCGGCTATAAACAATAAGATTTAGTCAAGGCATTGGTTACAAATCTAAATGAACTCATGGAATCTGATGACTATTTGTTTGCAATATCTCCAACGTCTGCTAAACACCTCCAATAGGCAGCAATGTATCTCCACGGTGTATAAGGGAATTGATTGTTTTGATATTTATTACTGGTGGTCAAGGTTTAAATAAATCACGTAGAGAACATCATAGGTTTTACTGCAATTTTGTAGCATTTTCATGACTTCTTATATTAAATACTTTTGAAATTATCCTTTTCTTTTCCAGATGGCATTCATTTTTATGTATCGTTTTAAAGTTGAGATACAAAATCAAAGATTAAGCATGCAACAGTGATTACACTTAAGTGTTTTCTTTTTATGTCTAATGTTGTTCTTGCATTTCCAATTTTGGTGTTATATTATGTTGGAGAATTACTTGAAAAATAAAATTGATTGCATTCCATTGACTAGGCAGTGTATCACCCTTACACCAAGGAAGTTTGCTATGCATGTTATTTTGCCTAGAATATGTACTTATAGATCTTATATGTGACATCATCATTGAGCAGCATTTATGGTATATGCAAAAATGTGTCTAAAATATACCTATGTTGGGGCTTTAATATATTCCTGAAAGAAACATGTTGAACATTACTGATAAATAAATACATTTAGAAAGTTACATTTTAGTGGTGTTCCTTTTTTACCGTTAATTCCATTTAAGTGTTTGAAGCTGTTCTTCAGTTGCATGTTGTCTGCAAATTGGTGGCTATAGTTTAAAGTTTAAAAGGGGATCCGGAAGCAAAAATTGTTTGGGTTGTGTTTGATGCAAATAAACAACTGGCGAAGTGCTGAATGGTTTCTATATGCAGTGTTGTCATATCCATTAGTATTTTAATTCATAAGTGGTCTGAAGTTTGAACTGACTCTTGTAAGATTCTTTTCATAAGATTCTTTCTGAGATGAAAGGCCCATCTGAAAAGTGGGCAAACTCTCTCTTACAAACAACTCCTGGCAAATTGGCAATGGGAAGATATCTCTTGTGATGTCCAATCAGACCGTATGAAAACCTTAAATTCTGCTGGAAAGGAACATGTCTTCTTTCAGTCACTGAAGATCATTCTAAAATTACATGATTTGCTGTTCTCCACATCTTTAAATACTGGCACCTAACAACTAATAAAGTAAGAAGTCCTGGGTTTCCAGAAAGGCTTGGTTGGAGAGTGTTCAGTTAATTACAATGTTTTAAAAACTGAACCGTTTGATGAACCATTTTTATGTCCGGTTCAGGTTCGATCGGTTCAACTGTTGGTTCAAACCGTATTGAACTGTGATGTTAGCATGACATAATTATGATATAATAATTATTTTAATTTTTAATTATTATATATATATAATATTGGGTGTAGGCAAAGAGCCATTGGGTTGACTTGTTGACATTTTTATATACCTTATAAGTTATAAATTAAATAATATAATTATGCAAAGCATGAAACTGATGAAAATTAATGACATGATAATTTATCAATGATGAATTCATGATAATGATAATGTTATTATCATTATCAATGATAATTTATCAACTAGCGCTTTTGCATTTTTTATTTTTTATTTCATTTTATTTTTTATAAATGCCTTGGACCGGACCGTGGTTGGACAGGTTTTCACGGTCCAACCATCTGGTCCAAGTGACCCAAACAGTTTTCAGGAAAATGCAAGAACCAGGTGTAAACTGGACCGCCCACTTTGAGGTTCATGGTTGGACTGGGCGGTCCAGTCCGGTCCGGTCCAGTTTTCAAAACAATGGTTAAGTAGAGATTTTAAGATTTGGTTAGTGAGTTTTCAGTTAAGTAGAGATTCTAAGAGAAATTTGTGTGTGAAAGATAGTGCAGATCATCGTACATTGTGAAAGCTTGGTTAGAAGACCCCAAAAGCTGTCTAGCCCAGCCTTAACCCTTTTCATTCTCATTTGTATTCTTCTTCACTACTGCATATCACTGCTGGCTGCAAAGTCGACTCCAATATTTTGATTTTTAATGCATGTTAGACGATATAGGGGTAGCTGAGTATATAAATTTGCTCAAAGAGCAATCCGAATATAAGGATCTACCCTTCTATAGCCATCACTGGAAAATCAGGGGTTGGTGGTGACTCCTTCACCGAAATGATCATTTCCATCTGAAACAGATTTTCCAGACTACTGATGGTTGCAGTTTACAGATCCAAGCATAACTAATCAGTCTCTCCTTTTTGGCTAGTCATGTGGCACTGCCCATGTGTTCCGATTTGGCCACACAATTCAGGTTATGTGGCCTGAAATACAATTCAAATTGTTAATTGCATGATCTTGACAATTTGGGACTGTGGGAGGTGCTATATCTGTTTGTGGAATGGGATTTGGATTAGTGCTTCATCAGGAAAAACCTTAGAGAAGAAACATTGCCCATTTTAGGTGGATTTACTTGCATGCTTTAGCAAACTGTAGGGAGCACACATTAAAAAAGGGTAATCTAAGTGGCAAACATTCCTATGAAATCTTATTACTGGCTTTTGCTAAGAATTCTGTGGACTGAGGTACAAGTACATTCTTCTAGTTATAGATTATATAATTATTAATATAAGGAGAAAAATCAAACTGACTACTTCTAAAGATCTAGGGGCTTATTTCGCTAAACCTTTTGAGGAATGTTTATAACTTTTCAACATTTTTCTCATACACAGGATGGATCATATTCTAGAGGCCCACTGGATTTACCGGTTGGAGAATATGATGAGTCTAAGTACTACCTTAATCCAACTTTTAAGTTTGAGCAGGTAAGGAGTCATTTTCATTTATTAAAAGTACCTCTTTTAATTGCATCTTAGTTGACCTATCCATACTTTATGCTCTTATTTGGGAGAAAAATATTCCAGGACTTTTGTTTTTGACTTCTTTTACTTGGTTATGTTGCTTCTCTGCACCAAATTGCTAGTTGTGCAGTGTTTAAATCTCTTCAGTCTCACATTTTCCTCCTAACCAATTTAATTATTAAGTGGGTCATGATGCATTTTATTTTTCAATAATTCAATACTAGTACAAAATGTACATGATTTAAAATTAATATCCTCTTTCCCATGCTATTCATGCATCAGTGTTTGGTGAAGGGATGTCATAAGAGGCTGCGCATTGTACACACCATAGAGTTCAACAATGGTGGTGCTGATATACAGATTGTCAGGGTTGCCGTTTATGAAGAGCAGTGGGTTGCCCCAGCTAATCTGTATAACAAGAGGTAAGCATGTATCCAATCTTTGCATTGGTTTTTTTTTATGCAATTTTTCCTGAGTTGCAGTGTTTATACTGGAAAAATCATTCTCATGATCCTTTTTTTTTTCCCTTATTATTTCTTATTTTTATTCTCTTAGTGGGTAGCCTTGGAAGAATGGGAACTCCAAGGGCCGGTAAGGAGGTGATTGCCTTGATCATTTCTTTGCTGATATTATCTGTTTGCTAACTGAGCTCAAAAGCTGGAAACCTTATTAGCAGCTTGATGCAACTATCCTTTTTTTGCACTTGATGGAACTTCTGTGAATTTTGTTTTAGTTGTATCCTGCGTATATATTTTTTTATATATGGGTTTCGCTGTCACTTTCGCATAATCACAATGTGAGAGCCTGATGTGGCAGGTACACCCTTTTTATTTTGGTATCTTTGAGTTGTTGTAACACACCAACCCAAAGAAGCAACGAGATATGGTATCACCAGGTGTGAAGCAAAGTCATAACTGTAGCCAGGAGCCACCCAAGTGGTGGGGTGTGATGCAGATGATTGCCAATTTGCAAAGTTTATGGAGATTAGAGTAGTAGATAATATGGCCTTTTGCCAAAAGAGTTTTGTTCAATGAAAGTTGATCCAGTCATCACATGTACTAAATACCCAAAAAAAAAGAAGCAGCCGAGAATGGACACATTGAAAGAACTAGTGAGTGATTCATAATCAATATTTGAAGATTGGATGAGAGAGCAAGCAGAAGGCCAAGGGAACATGGAAGGGTGTTGTTAGAAAAGTCCTGAAGACATGATCTTAGTACAGAGTTGAGTCATCTGGTGGATCCATCATCCACAAAAGGGGATGAATATCAAATACATTGAAAGAACTTTTGAATGATTCATATTCAATGAACGTGTAGCACTAAAATAGAGGGTGAGGGGAAGGCCAAAAAGAATATGTATAGACATTATTAGAAAAGATGTGAATACATGGACTAACGAAGGACATGTCCAGGATAGCTGGGACTAGTGTAACAGGATTAATCCAGCTAACCTCAATTAGTTAGATACAGCTTATAATAGTGATGATGAATGCAGGAATCAACCTAGGCACCTGTTGATTTCCAACACAATTATTTGGTGTGTAGCAAGTTGAAAAGGGAGGAACTGGCTTTGGGCAAAACCTATTTCCAATGTCTTGTGCTTTTTTAATGCTTTAGACCATAAAACTTCACTGTTATTGTGTTGCCTCACCAATCATGGGATGGCCTTTCTGAGCCAGTGCTGTAACATGGGAGCATGTTGCTGCATTAAGGATTACACGTTGCCACATGAGGAATGGTCTGCCAGATGACCATTATATCGTAGTAATTTAAATTGACATCTTCAAAGAGAGTTGGTGGTGAAAGAATCACTTGTAACAAGAAATAAGAAGCATTGGAAAATTGCTTTGGCTTTGCATGCTGCCTATGTTTTCTCAATTATTTAGCCTTTGAAACTTTTCTTAGTAGAGAAAACCAGAAACGTTGGTGTAATGATTGTCCTCGAACAGTGACATGGAGTTCGACCTGAAGCCATTTTCACAGAGGAAACGAACCCGACCATCTGAGCTCACAGGTTCCTGGAAGGTGTTTGAGGTAAGCGCCACGCCAATCTATGGTGAGCAAACAGCTGCAGAAGGAGGCAAGCTACCATTTGTCTACCTGTGCATGGAGACCCTGAAGAAGAGGAGTTTGCCTGAGACTTCCGTTTACTTTGGGGAGGAAGAAATGCTTGATACGCAAGAAGCAACTATCCTCTGGCTGCCAGGTGGTGTGACAGGGTATGTTGATGTTAAGAAGGATGGCATACTCTGCATTGGAGTTGGATGGTACTCAGATGAAGGGATTAATCTTGTGATGGAGAGAGATTATGGAACTGACGGTAAACTCAAGGAAGTCCAATGGAAAACGGAAGTAAAGAGAAGGTGGCCGGATCAACTCCCCATGTAAATTTAAATGTCTTTTGTGGAAGCTAGTGTTGCTTCAACTTGTCAGAACTCATGTAGATAAATCGAGAAGAAAAGTGGAATAGGCATGCTGCCAATTTGGCTAATACACTCATTTTCTCCGATGTGGCATTAAAGACTTTTTCTTATTATTATTTATACTTTCAATCATTATATTGAACTTTTTATGAGAAAAGCCGATTATGTTAGTACGGGATGCCTTCTCTGCCCATGATCGCCTACCATTTGACCATTAAAGCTTTAAAAAAGATATTAAAAGCCTTCCAATGGATACGTTTTCAAAGGTTCTCCACACACACACACATATAGATATAGATATATGGAGAAGCATTGAAGACAAGTGAAACCTTTTCAATTGTCAGAGAATCAACTAACGAGCATTCATTTTCTGTTGGTTCACTTTTTGTTGTTCCTACGTTTTGTAAGTTATCATATTGTGCCAGTGCTTCTCGTTGTTCTGCATTTTGAAACGGTAATTGCATATATGTTTGCAGAGCTATTACTTAGAAGCTTGTCCCACGTATCTGGCACTTACCTTCTTTTTAAATCCAGAATAGCCTGTGCTCTTGAATTTTCTTGAGAGTCCAGGGCTAGAAATCGTTATTTTCTTCTTTATTTATGTCATTGCTATTAATTCAGCTTCTTGCATAATCAGCTATTGATAAAAAAATCAAACTAGATGATCCACGATCGAGCATTACAAAATCTCTCTCTGCCTATGTAGCCGATGGCATCAATCCATTAAGAAGGGGATTTTGGTCTCTCCCCACCGGCCTAAATCCCTGACAACATCAAGTTCGCGAAATCATCATATTGACAGTGAAAACCACATGACCGTCATCCCTACTCGCAATCGAATCAACAGTCCTGGCAACCAGCCCAAGTCACAGCATGTAAATACTAAAGCTTGGCCAGGAACAATAATTCACACCATGAAAAATCATTGAAGACGACAAAAGCAATAAGGTTTGTCACGATAATTCTACCAATAGATCCATTCAAAAGGCCTCCGTCAAAAGTAATTGTACAAAAAAAAAAACTCAAGAAAATAACACCTTCAAGAGTAATCATACAGTGAGATGCTCTTGTCATCTGAAACACTAGCAAGCCGACCAGCTCGCACACCCGTCCCACCAGGTGGGCGGAATGAGACACCCCAGACTTGATCTGTATGGTTGGTCATGGTCTGGACAGCGGCTCTCATGCTCAAGTCCCATAGCCGAACTGTTCGGTCACTAGACCCAGTGGCAATGGCCTCACCAGATGCACTGGCATCTACACTCAGCACCCAGCTTGCATGGCCTGACATTGCCCCAGCAAGGCTCTTTCCCTCAGCATCATACATATGCACATGTGAATCATCACATGCTGTGAAGAGTAAACGAGGCGTTGTGGGTGAGAACACAAGGGATCTTACAGGCATGAAGTGGCCTTCCAGGTAATGAAGTAACTTGGAACGTTCAACATCAAAGACAGCAACTGTACCATCCATGGCACCACAGGCTATGCGTCTCCCATCAGGACTCCATGCAACTGAAAGAACAAACTTTCCACTGCTAATCTTGTCAGAAGGCTTGGATGTTTCTGGTCGTGGGACTGCCAGGGTGGCTATTAGCTGCCATGTGGCAGTATTCCATAGTTTGATGGAAGCACTGCCTCCACCAGCAACTGCCAATACAGTACCCTGAAACAATGGAAGCTCTATTATTCAGTCATGGGAGGAAATATAGACAAGACATTCTGTTAGAAGTGCTGCATGCTAGTTTTGCATGAGAATATTTATCTTTCTACCAAGCAATATTTTAAGGAGCTATACTGTTCAACCATAAGAAGGTGAGCCTTGGTGCAATGGTAGAAGTTGCTGCCTTTGTGTCTGGCGGTCGAGGGTTTGAGTCATGGGAAATAGCCTCTTTGCAAAAACGCAAGGGTAAGGCTGCGTACGTGGATGCCCTCCCCAGAGCCTGAAATGTGCAGAAGTTTTGTGGATTGGGTTGGCCATAATCTTCAACCATAAGGTGGATATAACTTATAAGATGATCCATGACTAAAAGAAAAAAGCATAAATGTTTACATGTTTGATTGTCAAGCAGCCTATTATCATCTTAGGGTGTGGCACATTTCCCATGGAAGAGTTCATATGGGAATAGTATAAAGTGAGGAACTCATACTAGCCTAAGATTCATGTTTAAAACATATTGAACCACATCTTATGAAAGCATGACATTCTTTATGATGAGATGCATCACTAATCAAGCACATCCAAGAAACAACACAACCTGATAATGCTACAAGTGCTTGATGAATAAACCAGAAAAAATCAAACATACTTTGACATTCACTACTATGTATGATGCAAGTATTGACTACCTTTTTCCCTTTCTCCTTCCCCGTTACTCTTTTATGTTTGTGCATGTGTATGTGAAGATACCTGTAATGTAGCGATCTCAAATTCTCTAGAGAGTAGAGACAAGTTTATACTACCATTGAAGAAGAAAGCAGACATGAACTCTTAAAGATGATTCTGCTAACAAAGATACAGGTCCAAAAGGTCCAAAAACCTGACAACTATGGTAACTCACAAAAGAGCTAGTGAACATAGGATAGAAAGTGCTATATTCATGCTAAAGTCCTTCCAGGCAAATTTTCTTCAATTGGTAAGAGGCTAAATGCATAGAAGGAACTGAACCTCTCGAAGGATATGATTAATTTTGATGGAGATGATTAAAGCTCATTGAACCTTGAAAGTTTGAAACCTAAATTTTATGCAGGGAAATCCAAGTCCCTTTGATTCAGTAAACCAACAGTAAACAAGAATCTTTGTATCAAGTGGGTCTCCATTCCTATTCCCAAACTTATGAGTCAGGTCAAAAAGATCCCAAACTCATAGGTCACAGTTAAAAGCATTATGAACAAATGTATATATTATTCACAGCAGAGTGAGGGCAACTGCACATAATGGAAGTGCACATAAACTGTCAAAATGGAAGTGCTCCAATCCCCAGACAAGTCAAACAATTGCACTGTATTAAGTAAACAAACTCTTTTGTTTCTTCAGTTAAACAAAATTTAGTTTGCTTAGCGTGTGCACGTGCACACAAAAAGAAGGAATATATTCATAGGTCAAATGACAAAAACTAGTAATAAACAATTTCTCAAGGTGGAGTTTCAGGATCATGGAGGCAGCAATGACTATTCCTTCTATTAATGCCTGGAGTAAAAACTTCCTAGGGCTCAATAACATAGCTCTTCTCAGCCTAGTGTTCAACCCATTGATGAACAATCAACATAAAATCTTGGTAAAATAACAAATCAAACATATAGGAAACATATATGATTTATTCTGTAACAATTAATACTGTTCTCAGCTACAAGTGACCAAAAGATGAAAGGCGATGCAACAATTCAGCTAAACAGGCAAATAAGCAAGAATAGAATTAGATTGTCTTGCAAATTGCTGTCATTAATGACAATCTAATCCATTGTTCGAAGATAGAATAAAATGCCAAATTTTGGTTAAATAGACAAAAGAAACACATAAGGGTATATTGAGTTGTCTAGCAAATAGCAGTTTCGAGAGAGCATCTGATCCAACTGTGAACAGAGGAAGGCACACATAAATGCCAGAACTTAGTTGAAATGACAAGCCAAGCACAGAGGCACATTAATAGACGCTCCATTCATGCGCCCACAGGGAGGGAAATTCTTACATTGGGATCAAATTGCATGTTCCAGACTTCAGAGGGTGGTGCCTCAAGAGTTGCAATTGTGGCATTGGTATCAACATCAAACACACGAATGAAGCTATCCAAAGAAGCTGAGGCAGCAATAACTCCTGATGGGTGAGCAGCCACAGACACAACACCAAGGCAATGACCAGTATTGGTACCCTCTGAGACAAGCTCGTCAGGACGCCAGAGTTTGACAGTTTCATCAAGAGATCCAGTCAGCAAAAGCGCAGGCCGGGCATCTGTAGCAGGCACCCAAGTGGCCGCCCAGATTGATTCCTCATGGGCATTCTCCACAGATTTCAAATTTGTAAGCTTCATCACTTCTGTAAACAGATTAAAAAATTAGAGAAGGTTGAAACTGAGAAAAGGATTTGATCATGGTAACAAACCAACCAGCACACTAGACTCCTGACTGCCTGGAACACCTATAATTGGTCATGCATCCCCAGATATTCCAAATGGAGTTTTGTATACATTGACTAAATCTAAACGTATTTTAACTTTTACATGCTACAAGTCATAAATATAGCACAAAATTATTAAATATGCAACTGCTAAATACCAAACAGAAAAAATGTAGAACGTAGGAGTAAAAAGTGGAATATGAAGAAGTGGAGGAAAAGAGAGGAAATGATGTGACAAGATATGAGATAGTGACTGACAATAAAATAAATAAAGATAAAATAGACAAGCATTTTGGATGAAAATATATGAAATAATGATTAAAATATAAATAATAATGAGAAAAAATTATAGCTGTTAGGATAGGTATATGTTAAATTAATCGGAAAGGGTGAGAAAAGAAAAGGGAATAAAGCAAATTTTCATCCCTTTTCCTATTTGCCAAATGACCCTTAAAATCTGCCAATAAATCAAAACCATGTCAAGCTACGAGGAAAAAGTGATCAAGAAAAAAAAATTCACTGAAGAAATAATCATCCATGTTAATTCTTTCATGCAAGATGGCCTCACAAAGGAAAAAATGTCAAAGAAAAAGAACAAAATGCACAATAAACAACAGATAAATTTAATACAATATGCCTACGTAGTTTTAACTTCAAACCAAAAAGACATTGTCACATCCATTTGGACATTAAAAGGGGGAATTGAACTCCACTAAAGATCCAGTACATGTGAAAATTAAGCCAAATGTCCTCACAGTTATATAGATTGGGTGAACTGATGTTCCACTCCTATTTGGAGATGAAAAGGAGCTTGCTTGGATTCTCTTCTGTTTCACTCCAATGGTTCATTGTTTCCTGAACTTTTGGCAATGGTCCCAAATTTCAATCTGATCAACTCCTTCAAACTTGTTCCAAATAGTGAAATGCATTAAGAGAATAAAATTTTTCAAAGCTTGATGCCAACATAGGTGCTTTGGAAGGAATGGCCAGAAAGCTTTTGAGTTTCTTAATAGTTTATACCATGGTTTCGTTCCTTATGCATGACTGCTATGATGTGCTTTAGCATCAACTAGGCATAATCTAGCATAAAAGACATGACCAAATGGCCAAAGGTGCATATCCAAATTTTAAGACATTTGTCAAGTCTGCTGGCATTTGTCAGGTCTCCATGAGGTTAGCCTAACCTTAAACCCTAAGACATATGCCTGAATTGCCATTAACTGCCTTGGGTAGCATGCATGAAGCTTGTGTATATTTTGAATAATCTGACCAATGTAGCAGCAACATAATCAAAATCAACTCATAGCTGGAAAATTTATAAAATTTAACATGAATTTTTTCTTATGTTGCTTTCGATGTACATCTAACTTCAAAATGTTTGCCTCGTTGTGCTTTAGTGAATTATACATTGATGGTTCAAAAATGATCTGAGACATGAATTTCTTTCAAATAAAATGATCCAAAATTAGAAAGAAATTAAGGTTGAATATATTTCTAGGAGACATTTCAGTGAACCAAGGAACAACCAAAATGCTATTTACTTTTGAAATTTTGTTTGCGGTCTTGGTTTATAGTTCAAAAGTGACAAAGGCTATGGAATTCTTTTGAATCAGAACACTCCAAAATAAGGAAAATAAAAAATCTGATTCCACAAGAAATTCCAGTGCAATTCAAAAAAGTATAAACTAATAAATGTACTTCTAGGTCATCTTTGGATAACAATATGTATATTTATGTACATTTCAACATCCACTGAAATTTTATTTAAAAATCCCAATATTTCTCCAATAATTTTCCTTTCTTGCTATTTACAGCAATGATATCACATACAATCAAGAAAGATAAGTGGTTCCATATCCCTAGTTAGCACAACATTTGACAGTGCCAATATTTTGAGTATTGTGTGATCACATAACTTGAGCTTGAATACAGCATGAAGGCAGTTTATGTAACTAGAGCTTAAAAGGAGGCAAATGTGGCTTGAAAACTTAAAAAGATAATAACATGTATAAATAAATTGCTGTATACATATACGCACAGGAATGCAACAAGCTAGATCCTGAAAAGTTGAATTGAACCAAATGGCTGGCTGACTCATTGTAATAAGGCATTCCTCGCGTTGATATTCCTCCTCATTGAATGAAATAATGCAGTTTCTCTCTGCCTAAAAAACCCCAAAATGGAACTCTACACGTGGGAACAAAATCGAGGTTGCAAGGACATCAATCCCACTCTCAAACAAAACCAAAAAGCCAAAGGAAAAAACAATAATAAAACGTTAAAAAGAAAGACAAAGCACAAAACATTCCGCAATCAATCCCTTCACCAGCCACACACACGCACCCAACATCATAAAGCCAAAACCGAATTCTCAAGCCACAAAACACGTATGAGACGTGCCGCAGGCAAATATTGCTCGGCACCCAAGTGAGCATTTCTCTCCCATTCTCTTTCCATGCTTGTCAACGTCTATCTTACGAATCAGGATCGCCAGATCACAACTCGCAACAGTCAAACAAACACACGTTTCTGGGTATTATTTGTTGGCCCGAACCAGCTCTGATCCCTCACGAATTGGCAGTTGGGTACTGTGGGTGGATGGAATTCAGTGATTCGGAAGCTTTATATTGGAAAAGCATAAGGGTAAAAGGGAGAGAAGAATACCACAAATACAGAAAATAGATACAAGCTGCTGCTGCTGCTGCTGAGGAAGGCGATTACTGCCCTGAGAAGAAGGCTTCCAAGACGCGAGTAGAAATAGCAAGCGAGTGAAAAGAAACTGTGCGAATGCGAGTTTTTGGAAGCCGACGCAAGACTAAATTTCAAGAAACGAATAAATTTCGGAGCATCTGAGCCGTCCCTTGTTTTCATCTTTTACTTTTGCGAATTATCTACTACCACTAAAAAGGTGCGATGATGTCCTTATTTATGAAATAAATTATATTTTTTATTTGTCTCTTTTTAAGGCTTATAAAATAAATCTAAGCCATTAGTTTGATTTCACTACTATTTTATTAAGTTCATTAAAATATCGACTAAAATAAAAATACTTACAAGATCAGATAAATACAAAGTATTATAAATTAGATTTTATCGTATCCAATCAATCTTACTTTCTATGATGTATTGTCTATAACATTTACACTTAAAATTTTATTTCACTTCTTATTAAAGTGTACTGTAAAAAATAAGGTTTAATTATTCTATATCATCGCTTTAATGGTTGACAATTACATTATCGAATTTGCCAAGATAAATCACGGGGAATCTCTTTAATTTTATTTAGTTTGGCTTAATGTTAACTTTAGAATTTAATCAGTAGCCTTAGTAACACGAGTGTTACTTGCTACAAGCAACTATTTAGAAAGGTCTTTTCGATCCCCTTCCACCATGTAATATTTGAACCATTTATTTTTTATTGTTATTGCTAAATCGAAGAACCGGATATGTGATCCATAATCCGTAGTGCTTAAAATCAATCAAAGGATATAAACCACAAAGAAATCAATGATTACTTTAAGCCAATGTTTTCAGAACTATATTGGACCGGCTGGTCTAGCCCGATTCGATTTAATAGTAAATTTTTTATTGTTAATATTTTTAATAAAATAAGATAATAAATTAATGTAACATGGTATTATAATAAAAGATCTATATGTTTAAACTAATATCTATAGTTTAGATTTTCCAAATCATGCTATATGCCTATATCATTTTTTTAAAGCCTAATTGGTTCAATTACCAATCTAATTCTTATAACACCGCTTTAAACGAAACCAATAAGCTTTTCCCCTTTCCTGTGGCTGAGAAGGATGGCAGACGGGAATTGAACCAGACCCATCCACATGAACAGTAGGTGGACTATGAAAAGCTTGGATGTTTTAATTAATTTCAGCCTCAAATGCAATAATTGCTTGGGGCCATTGGCACATTTTAAGAAATCCTTTATAAAAAGAAAAAGAGGAAACTGCGCAAATGAAATACAAAGAGGGTGAACAAGGAAAGGATTTCCATGAAATACGAGGGCCCAACAAGAGGTTGATCATCTTTCACAGGAATGCCTGAGTTACTCTGAAGATGGAGATGAAAATGTAAGATTCAACATGATTCCAAATATTATGCCCGCAAGCCCCACAAAGGTAACAAACGTCAAGGACAAGCCCCCTCCGCCATCATGGCTTCTACGCCGCTTCATCTTCTCCTGAAATCATTATTCCAACAACTCACATCAGGTAAAGTGCATCACAGCAGGGAACAGAACAAGACCAAGTGAATACTCAGTACTGTTATTATCTATTTCTTACTGGAATGAGAAACTCTACAGAAAATGATCAACTACGGGGCAGGAAAAATCACATAAAAACTCATATTTCTAACATATTGGTGCTAGTGTGTTCCTTAAAAACCCAAGTAATTTGCCAAAACCACTAGAAGTGACAGCATGCAACTTTTAGATCATGATGCGATAGAAATCATTCAGCTCTAAACAACCAAGTAAATCATTTCTCATAATTATCCCACTGTTTGGATCCACTATCCATACACATGCTGCAACTTGAGCAAGTTGAGTTTTTTTCTGTGGTTTCTATGATTGGATTAGTGTGTCGTCTTGGTGGGCCACAGTTCTGACCCCTGCCTATGGCGATTAATAAAAACACAACCATTGATCATTTTGTTATCATGCTTGTTGGTGCTCTACAGAAAGTCTCACAGGGGCAGTTCGAAATTGCTAGCGTCTTTGATGTCCCAAAAACATCAATAAAACATTAATTTGTACAATAATTGATGTTTAGTCAAATGTAAGCCTTGGCTTGCTAATCAAGCTCCATCATAGATTCTTTAGAAAGATTCATATCCTAACAACCATCTTCCCATCCCTATGTTTCCCTGAAATTATCCTTCTCAATAGGCTAACACTTCTTGCCCATACTTTCCAACTGCATAACCATTTGCCTAACCAATCCTCAGGCCTTCACAACTCTTCACAACTGCCCAAATGAATCCTGGGGGCCTTATTGCTTTAACACAGAAAGTCCATATGAATTTTCTCCAGCTCCGTGATGATTCCACCAGAGCACAGGAAGAAGGCATAAATCAGATGGATAGAGAAGGTTTTTTCCCAGAAACTTGATGGTCCTAGATATCCATGACTGAACTTCACCATGAACAGCTCTGTCCATCGACAATTTATGAAGGCTTCCAAGTTCTAAGGTAGCTATTATTTGTCCTAAACATACAAATGAGCAGTAAGAATGCAAAGAATTTTAGAATCCACAGCCTCCAGTTAGAAAACAATAGGTCCAACTGCCAGATACATGTTGGAAAGGATTTCCGTTGTTGGAAGGACAGCAGGAAAAATGCATTGGTGGGTTAAAACTAAATCATTTAGACAAAAATGAAAAGATATTAAATGAAAGGATATCTTTCTACCAGTTCTTGACGGAGTAGCTGATTTTGATGGAAAGCGTAATCCCTTTCATGCTTCAGACGGTGCAGTCCTCCCTGAGCCTATATCAGCCACCAAGGAGGGGAAATTGAATATAGCAGTATTACGGTGTACAAAACTGGAATGAGTCCAAATGTATAACTAGAAACATGTTAGAAACCAACGTAAACCTAGCCGGAGCAGGATATTTAAAAAAAATCAAGAGATGCTGGTAACGCAGGTGAAAAACCTTTAAATGTTAAATCCATAGAGGGCCACAAAGACCACTTTTATGATGTGAAGCATATATGGAGTCTATGGACAATGCAGAAATTGCCCCGAGAAGGCAACAGACAGGAGGAGAATGAGAGCATTCACTTTAAAAAATAGAGGATTCAATGCAGCAGATGGATGAAAGTGGCCGACAGGCATAAAACTGGCTGGGATCTTCCATGGCTTCAGGAATAAATTTCTCATAAATGAATCTCCCAGGCAGAATTCTGTTATCACTTTTAGCAATTACAAACTGGGTTTTTGTATGGCAGGAACTAAAATATATGAGATATACACAGGGCAATCACAGTCTACCAAATGGAAGGTTGTCTAGGGTTTTTATTAAAAAAGTATTAAGTGGTCCCTATTTGTCAAAAAGCCACTCACAGCCTGCCCAGTGGCAAGGTATGCGAGGCTTTGCATGTTCAACATGGAGCACTTTTCATATGTAATCCACATCAAAACATGGATTATGGATGTAGTGTCAGGAAATGTTCAAACAAATGGAAGAAAATTTTCGAGCTCAACTTTGATTTGAGCGTCTTAATAATCAACGTAACTAATACTTTAATTTAGTTCCTTGAAATCGGAATAGCTAGGAGGCTTTTTCTTATCATTTCATGCCAAGTCAAACATCCATTTAATGGCACCACACACATCATTATACCACCTTCCAACCAAAATAGGCAAGAGCATTCACTGCACACTATCCAGACCATGAAGAGCACGTATGAAAAAGTAAATTGTTACAAAACCATGTCCACATTTAAGTAAGAGATCTAGTAAACTGATAGAATAAGTTATAAAGAATATCCTACAGAGGCAGCATCAATGCTTTGTTTGGAGTTCCCCATTGATGTTTCAGCTCCAGGACTTCTATGACCAGTGTTAGCAATTCTGTAAACCACCCTCAGCTTGAGCTCTTCTATCACCTTATCACCATCTTTACTGAACTGTATGGTAATATATAATTTTTTCTGTTGTTAGCATACATAAGAAGACACCTTCAAGCAAACTTTTGAGGACATATTATGAGTAAGCATCTTACTGTGTCTGGTGGGATCTCATCAGTGTTGATGGCTGGAGAAACTTTCGTACTTTGTAAGAGAAATTTATCTTTGCACTGCATATCGGGGGGATACTCTTGTTGGGATTGGAGGGTAACTTCAAATGATAGCAATTTGCAAAAAACCACGTCTGAGTCAAACTTCCTGCACTTTCTAATAGGTAACTTCTTGTCTATTGATGTTGTTAGAACCAATTTTTTAAAACCTGAACTGAACCGACTATGTTGAACAAGTTCAACGGCAATCGGTCCTAGCCAGTACAATCAGTTTGAGAAAACTAGATCTGAAGGGAAACTGAATGAGTTGATTGGCTCAGTTGGCTCAGTGGTGAGCCATGAACTGTAGTTCGAAATGTATACACACAAACATGCACGCACAAACACTGAAATGTAACCCGCTGTTAGCTCAGTTAGTTGAACTGCATAAGCTTTCCTTTGTTTTTCCAGGTTCAAACATCCATCAGCGTGCTTTTTTTCTTATATTAAGCATTTTTATTCCATATATTTCTTAACATATATATATATATATATAATCATACATGCTTCAAACTAGTTTCAATCAGTATTTAAGCCGGTTTGATCAGAACTACTCAAATCATCCACGTCAAATGACACTTTGTCTTTTAACAAGCTGATTAGGACATTATGGAGCGTAAGGATATCCTGGTAGAACAGTCAGCACATCTATAAAAGGGAGGATTAAATCTCATTTTTGAAATCACACATGCTAGAAATATTTCGATTCAACAAACAGAAAACACACCTTTTATGATGCTTGTACCCCAGGGTTGTATAACACCAGCATTCGGTCTCACAAAGTACTTCTTAGGAGAAGTAGTTTTCACCTTAAAAACAAAAGCAGTAAAAATTGACTGCACCGCAGGAAAATCACCACAACAAATATAAAACAGAGACAGGGCAGAGCAAGAGCAGCACCTTGAAAGCGACATGATGCTCACTGTCATTTGCAACTTTGAAATCACTAAAGCACTGTTTCTCCAGCTCAACTGATCACAAGGAAAGCAATGAAATGCATGTTACGAAAGCAGCTCTCAACAAACTTACCATCACAAGCTCCTATGGCTATCAAGTAAAATTGATAAACGTGCCGCAAAACAGCATTTAATTAGTAACAAGCTGAAGGTTTAAAAACTTAAAAGATGCCATATTGGGTGATTGCGCCTTGAAAACTTTCCCATGTAATAATTCAAGGGAGAAAATAACTAGCCTTTTTCATGATTTAAAAATTGTTTACGAGCATAGACAAATGATTGAAGGCCTGGTACATTCTCAATCTGGAGATGTATGGCGGAGAGTCCATCCATAGCTTTGGATTGTTGAATCGGCCCAGCTTGCCAAACTTAAAAGAGAGCAAACTCCATGAATCCATCATCACTTCTGCAGTGCAGTGAAGAATCACATTCTCATAAAATTTCTTGGGCATGGGTTTACCAATGATCATGACATTTCAGATCGGTCCTATCTTTTGATGTTATCCGGAAAAAACTCGCAGCCTCAAGTAAAATGTTAAGATCATCTTGACACCTTCCGGCAAATAAAAACAGAGAAAGGAAAAGATGTTACATTGAAAAGTGAGCTCCTCTGGATGAACGGAGAGCAAACGCCCGTTGCTTCCCATCACTGCCGTCCGAACCGACCTCGACCGTCGGATCAAACCTAAAACTAACCAAACCGTGCAATCGGTGAAAGATAAGCTAAGGAAAAGGAAGAGGAGGAGGAGGAGACGAAGATATAAGTTAAGGAAAAGGAAGAGGAGGAGGAGGCCATGTAGAAAGGGAGAAATGAAAAATGAAAGGGGCAACGAAGATGCAGCTGAAGAAACGGAAAACGAAAAGCCCAACGGGAATCCGGGGGAGATGCGGTTCACCGCCAGATTCGTCCGGCAATGACGGAAATTTCCACCAGGTTTTGGGTTTGAGAAATGCGGGAATCTAGTGGGGGCTTGGAATTGAAAACGGATAGGAAGGGAGTGCAAGAACGGGCAGCGGAGTTCTCTTCTTCTGCCTACTTCAGCCGAGGCCCTTCGAATGGGAAAACGCGGGAAGAAATTCCAGAAATCTGCATTTTCAAAGGGCTGGGTTTTGCATGCATCCTGTATAAAAAACTCTGCTTCTTTCCCATCGCTATCCACGTTTCAGATTATTACTCAGTCTACTTTAACATTTTAAATGAATAATGTTTATAAATAGAGTAAAT
>JAYJMB010022633.1:0-40462 GCA_036873735.1 Pouteria campechiana | reverse complement strand
CTTTATCCCTCTCATTAAACATCCATGCTAAACTAAACATCAATTATTCTAATCCAAGGGATACCCATTATCCCTTACAACTAAACAACATCAATTTTAATCAAACATGGGATATCCACTATTCCAATCAAAAAATAACATGCCCGGCTTTCAAACAAAGGGATAAATATTATCCCTAGCCATCCAATGAAGACAAATGCCTACTTACCTACTAACGAATCATCATAAATTTGCTCAGCTCCGTTCCTTTTCATCTTTCTCAGATCATCCTGTACAAACCAAAATCCCATTCATAATCATGTCTTCATAACTAATCTCAGGCAAAACCTTCTTGTTCACTTATTTATCTAGTATCTTACATAATTAGCATTTTAACAACTCATAAATAACTCAATTATGCTTTAAATCTACTCAATTTATGGTTTACACAGCTCATTCATAAGAATCCTCATTAACCCATTTCATCAAATAGTCGGTAAGCATTATTTGTTTACAAATTCTTTAACAACATGGGTTAGGGGATTTCATTCCCAACTATACATAATAAACCTATAGCATTGTTAACCTTGAATTTACCTTAAGTACATGCTAATCACACTTCTAACTCAATTACACTATACATAATCAAGTTTTACACAAAATTCCCATGTTTACTATTCATGAATTACTATTCATGAATGAAATTAATGCAAGATCATAATTTTCCAAGTTTAAATCTTTATAAACCCATCATAAATCATAGATTACTTATTTTTCCCATGAATCAAACACAAAATTTTATGCAAAACCCCCCAATTTCCACTGTTCACAAAATAGGGTTTTAAACCCTAGCATGTAGAAAACAAAATTAAATGGAAAAGAAGTATACTCACCATGATTTCCAAACTTAGCCTCCACTTTCCATGCATTTCCATCTCAGAAACTCCAAATTCCACCATGACTCATGATTGCTAGGGTTTTAACTCATGAAACCATGCTCAAACAGTGAGAAAATGGGAGTTTGATCCCTTGTCTTATGATTTTTCATGAAAATACCAAGATTTTCTAGCTCAAATTGTTGAAAAACCATGTCTGAAATGATGGATTTTCAAGGTTAGGGGCATGGGAGAATAGGGGAGGAAGAAAAATGAATAAAAATGGGCTGCTAAAGCCCTTAAAAATCAATTTTTTGGTGATTCGGCGCGTCACTAGTAGCTAAATGCCTTGGCACTCATTTTAAATGCCTAGGCACTCAATCCAGATGCCCGCCAGGAGTAGTTTTATTATTTTGGCAATATGTCTCTCATATGACCTCCAATTCATGTGATTTTTCACGTGTTCAAATATAATTTCATGTTCTACAACTTTTATGTTGATTAATTATTCCAAATTAGTCTCTAAATATGTCATAAATTGAGTACAAGTGATCCCAAGTTGTAATGTTCAGTTCCCTTTCACTATGTTTTGAGGTTTATAACATAGACTAACTTCAAAATTATAGCGTGTTGCATTTGCATCCTAAATCATTTTACATTGTCAATTAGTTTTATGTTAATTATCCTAAAATGATCATTTAACATTAATATCAACCTTAACTCAAGTAACAAACCGTCCATTACAAGGGTTACTCAAATTTTAGAATTTACACTTATGAAACATCACCCATAACCCCATTTTATATAAAATACTTCAAATATCTAAACAATAACTTCCCACACATCACAAACATGAAATGGATTATGTTTATATAGTCTTCTTCAAAGATGATGCTATAGGCTGTCTAGCTAGAGCATGTTTATCAAGAAAACAACTTTTCAACAAGAGAAAATTCAAAGAGGTCTTCAACATTCAATGGAAGCCATCTACCTTCAATGGGCAGAAATTTCTATAGTAATATAAAGGTAGTGTAGTGTCAGCGAAGAAGGTTGATGAAGTAGAGAGAAAAATGAAAAGGAAAAAAGAGCTTAAAAGAGTAACCTTTCTCAATTAGACAATGTTTCCTCCAAGATTTTTAATCTCCACTGCACTGATAGATGATAAGCCTCAAAGATCTATAATTATCATATTTCTAAGTATTGATATCTTCTGTGCTTTTAAGTGTAAATCATTTTTATGTGTGCTTAAACTTTGTACAAATTAGCCTAGTAAAGAGGAAAAGTGATCTACAACTTGAGTGTTGTTAATCAGCCATATGAGTTAGTGGTGAGCTCAGGGAAACCACTATGTTTATGCCCCTTAGAGCTGAAATTTAGAAGAGTGCTGGGAGCACTATGTTGACACCCTTGAAGCTAGAATCTAGAAGAGTGTTAGGAACACTTATGTATGCCCCCTAAAGCTAGAATTCAGAAGAGTGTCGGGAGCACTAATGTGTTTTATTATAAGCGAAAGTGGAACCTAAGACACAATGCATATGCTCTTAGAAGAGCGAACGTAGGGATGGGGTGCTCGTACCACTATAAAATTATTGTGTGTAGTATTTGCTTGATTGCTTTACTTTTCATGCTACTATCTTATTATTACATCTCACATATTATTACACACACAATAATTTCTTGAAATGAGAACAACTAAGGAAAGCTAAATTTGTGTGTGGAGTAGACATCATGATGAAATGATCAACTATGAAAATCACATATGCATTACAATATTATTTCTGCCCAGCACATTAATTTTATTTGGTCATAATTTTCATATGCTCAATTCACTCCTCCCCTCTTGAGTTATCTCTTATATGGGACCAACACCGTAGTCATGCCCCCTAAAGCAAGAATCTAGAAGAGTACAGGGTGCACTTATTGTATTTCTGCTATTGGAGATAGTAGAACCTAAGACACTAAGAAGAGAATGTTCTTGAAAGAGTGGAGTAGAGTGTTAACTTGAATCACTATAAAAATTCACGTGTCTTATTTACTTGTGCATTGATTGAGTGATTGGATTGGTTGCTAAAGAGACATTTAATACTAAAGGGGTTCAGCAAAATTTTAAGTACCCAATTCACCCCTTCCCTCTTGGGTATTTGCCTAAGCTTTGGGACTAATAGGTCAATCACTTTAGATTCTTTTAAAGGTTGATTCTGATATCTGACATTTTTATTAACCATTTTTTGCTTCTAAGAAACTTCTTAAGTGTTTCTGAAGGATTGAATTCTGTTTTTGATGAACTTCTTGAATTTTGGCTTTTTGAGGATGCCTTTGAAAAGCTTCTGATTTACTTCTGAAGAACTTATGAGGTTTTCTCTGAAGTTTGAATTTTGCCTCTGATGTGCTTCTTGAATCTTGGCTTTTTGATGATGCCTCTAAAGAGCTTTTGTATTACTTCTAAAAATCTTTTGAGTATAGAAACTTCTTCTATATTCATTCTGTATTACTACTATCGATCTTCTGTTATAACTCTCAAACTTGGAAGCATGTTTGAAGTTCAAATTTTGATGAACCTTTAATGGCATGGTCAACATTTTGCATTGCTTCTGAGTTGTTTCTGAATGCATAAGCTTCCTCTAAATTATTTCTGAAGTTCTTTTTAATAAACTCCTAATTGTAGAAACATCATTCTGTATGATCTTTTGTTACAACTCTAAAACTTGGAAGCATTTTTGAAGTTTGAATTTTAACGAACTTCTAATTGCAAGGTTAACATTTTGTATTGCTTCTGAGTTGTTTTAGAATGCATAAGCTTCAAATTATTTCTAAACTTCTTTCTGATGATGAACTTCTAATTGTAGAAACATCATTCTCTATTGCTTTTGATTTACTTTTAAGTGTATTTTGAAGTTCTTACAGATGAACTTTTGAGTGCAGATTTTCTTCTAAGCTTTTTCTTAGATAATTTTACCTTTGAGGACTTTCTGGTGAGCTTCTGAACTACCTCTGAAGTGCAAGACTTCCTTGGAGTTAATTTTGAGAATTGAACCTTGTCTCTAAAAAGATTCTGACTTGTCTCTAAAGTGATTCTGAAGTAGCTCTAAATACTTCTAAATCTCATGCCTTGTCTCCTAAGGAATTCTGATTCATCTCTAAAATACTTCTGAATATTTCTGAATTGCTTTTGAGCTTCATGCCTTGTCTTTGAAATACTTTTGAACATTTCTAAATTGCTTCTAAGTTTCATGCCTTGTCTCTGAAATACTTCTGAACATTTTTAAATTGCTTCTAAGCTTCTTGCCTTGTCTCTAAAATGCTTCTGATCATTTCTGATTTTCATGCCTTGTCTTTCTGAGTACTTCTGAATGTTTTTACTTGAGCATTCTTTTTAAATTATCTTCTTTCTGAGAAGTCTTAATAATATACACATTAAGCTTAAAAGTTACTCTCCTTAATTCATTTTAACTGATTAACGTTGCATCAGTTGGAAAGTAAATAGTTAGTAGCTTAACTCTTCACTTATATGTTTGCTCATCATCAAAACTTAGCTACTTAATTACATTCATCATCAAAATTAAGCTAAGTAGGAGGATAAGACTCAACATACACATGCAAGTGTAATTAATTGAGGCCATCAAATAAAAATGAAAATTATTTGATTTATTTCATCTATGACAAATCTTTTTGTTCCATTATTTTATATCCGCTTTTGGTACTTGTTATAATTGACAAGATAGGTCAATGATAACTAAAGTAGATAAGGAGTTTATCCTCCAACTTCTAAGGAAACTAATAGTGTATGGAGAACCCTTAGATATGAATATCGAGAAGAAGATCACCCAGATCCTACAGAATTTATTTCTAGACTTTGCCAAACTAAACAAGAAATTGGATAAATTCTAGGAAAGAGAAATGGACTCCAAATGAAATAGAATGAGTCCAGAATGACTTAAACATTCAACTTAATAAAATTGAAGAAGCTCTTAGGCAAGTCCAGAAGAAGAGCAAAATCTTCAAAATCTATTGAAGAAAGATATAGAGACATGCTTCTACAATGGGTATTGAACCAGCTAAGAAATGGTTGGTTAATACTTAGAGCTTGAGAAGTTTAACTCAAGGAGAAGGATTTGATGGTTATAAACCAGAGTATCCGTGGAAAGTTCAATATAGATTTGTCCCAAGAGATGAGAAGATGGAACAAATGTCTTCACAAGGTGCCTATTTAAAGATAAATTGCCAAAAAGACACTAAAAAGCTATTGAGGCTTAGGCTAATCAAGCCAAAATAGTAAACCTTGGAGGAAAGGATTGGACTATAGAAAAGGCTAGAATATATCTAGGAGCAAGTCTACAGGGAACTGCACAAAGATTTTGGGATGAACTCAGTAGAAGGTCTCTAATAAAAATAATTATTGTAGAAAATGCAAAGAGATTTGAAGAAGTTATTCCAATCTTTGTGAAAATTTTAATAAGACAATTTGTTGGATAAACTATCACAGATAACGATGGTTATTAGAAACAGCAAGCAAAAGCATCCTTGGTAAAACTTTAAATTAGCAATATTTGTCACTTTGAAGAATACTACTATGAATTTAAAGACAAATATTGCCAATTAAGTTTTGAAGACCAAAATATTGCTCTTAGTATGTTTTAGTATAAGTTACCTGAAAGTTGGGGAACAATAGCCTAAAAGGCTTTAGAACAATGTATGCTATCAAATCCAAATGTGGCAGATACGTTGGGTGCAAGACCTAAGGTAATAAGATATTGCATTAAGCTCTATTGCATGGAAAGAAAGTTATCGAAAGACATAGGTAGAATGGTAGTTATGTCTGAGGAGTATTATAATAAGTTTAAACTTGTGGCAGAAAGATATGGTTGTGTAAAACCAAGAAAATATTTGCTAATTTGTATAGGAGAATCCTGTAAACCAAAGAAAAATTTTAGATAAAAATTCAAAAAATATCACGAAGTTTTAGTTAATTAGTAAAAGGGACAAAAATATCTAGAAAAAAGATATTTAACGCCCCTTAGATTAATGGAAGAGAGGAGACAAGCATTTAAACAAAAATATGGACGAAAACAAAAATGTACGAAGGGTAAACCCTTGTCTCAAAGTAAATGCTATTGGTTATGCGGGAAACCAAGTCATAAACCTACAACATGTCCTGAAAAGAAAGCACATCAACCATAATTAAAGAGGTTGCTTTGTTCCTGAGGATAAGTTTATTTTGAACGTATTTGGGGGTAAGAAATAGATTTAGATGATGATGATCTTTTTGAAGTGGAGTCAAAATATTTTGAGGAAGAAATGTTTAATTTAGAACTTAAAGAAGAAGATGATGACTTAGCAAAATTTTAAAAATTTCATGAAATAAGACTATTCATGATGAATATTGGATCAGAGGTGGATCTAGTAAAATTATTTCAGGAAGAAAGAAGAAGGATTCATCAAATACATGAATCAAAGGCTGATATAGTTTCCTCATCCAGAGGTTGTTATGATTGGAAGATGGTAGAAATAAATCTTTCTGAAGTTTATCAGAAAAGTTAACTTTCATATAACAAATCAATTAAAATATTCAAAACTGAGACAACAGCTGAGGTTGCCATTACCAATAAAGGGCAATTTTTATCTCATTAATTAATAATGATCAGATACAAGAAGCCCTAAAAAGAAAGAAGAATTTTATCCAATATGGAATGGTGTAGCTAGGTATTTCTCTTTCAATAAGAGAAGAGTTAGATTTACCAATATTTGCAGTAGTAATAGATGCAAGTATTATTGGCCAATTTGAAAAGTGCAAGCTAATCTATGCAAAGGACCTATTTGATTTAAGGTTAAGCCCAGATTGTGTGTAGATCTTAGAGATGCAAATATTTTAAAACTTTAAGCTTATGAATCTACACAAATGATTGGATAAAACATGGTTATCCAGGAAATCGAAGAGTAGTCCGAGTATGTGTAGGACTTTTGTTTGATTTTACAATATCCATAGACCAGTAGTAAAAGGAGAACAAAATTACACTGAACAGTTTGAATCAAGTTCCCTAGTCAAAGGAATGAGTCCTATAGTTGTGTAACATCCCCCACCCCCACCCTATGTATTTTAACCTCACACTACTGGGACCAATGCAGGATGCTAATATTTTCCTATCAACTCTCCATTTCTATGCAAATTCTGCCAAAAATTTGGTAGAGTCTACCCTGAATTATTAGGGTTTACACCTAGAATACATACATTTAATATATGAAAACTAAATTTAACTATCTTAAGACAATCAAATTTAACAATAATTTACACCCACACCCTCAGCTCTGATACCACAAGTTGTCAATCTTAAAACGTTGTCATGGCCTAGAAATTGGGTTTTTCAAGACCAAACTCAAAGTCAACAGATGTTAGAATCATCAAATATTAGACGAATTCCACATGCCTTACTTATTGAAGAACCAAGACCATCTGTAAGTCACCCACTCAGTCATGATAAACCAATGATTGAACATGAAGAAAGTAATCTTCCTAAATCCTCTCAAAAACTATCTAAAGATTCAAGAAAGATAGTTGGATGGCAAAAACTTGATGTGCCAATATATGAGGATGAACTTAGAATCAATATGATAAACTTAAATTAATTGCCAATTCTGCAAATATTAGCAAATTTCCCTATGGTCACAAAAATTAAGGTTAATATTGAAGAGGTTGAAAGACTAGCTCTAGTCAATATAGGAGAAAGTTTTTGTTTTGGAAAAAGGTAGATCATCTCTCTAGAAAAATGGAAGGAAATTCCATCAATCCTAATTGGTTTAACCAATAGAACAAAAGCTAATGATGAGTTGATTGCGGAGAATGTGGAAATGAGGATTTGTGATAAAAAATTTACCATAAACATTCTTTTATGTGTAGATGATTTATTAGAAGAAATTATCTTGAAAACGTGTTCTTAAAACATTAAACTGAGAATGGGCCATTTATCTAAGAATTTGATCATATTTCCATTAGAGGACAAAATTCTAATAGAAGTGTCTAGTTTCATTCTTAAAATGGAAATAAAGGAAAGATCTTTGATAATAATAGCAAATGAAATGTTTGTGCTGTTGCAAGAAGATGAAACTGAAAGGATAAGAGAGTTAAAATTAACAACTTAGAAACCTATGGAAACTATTGAGCAAATCAAAGAAAAGCTTGAAAATAATTTTAAACATAATCCATAAGCATTATCAGAAAAATGCAAAGTGGAAGCATCTTTAAAATTGAAAAATCCAAATACTATCATTAGAAGCCAAGGTATTAAATATACTTCAAAAATGATAGAGGAATTTGGAAAGCAAATACCCAAATTAGAAAAATTAGATCTGATTCTTCCAAGTGAAAGTGAGCATTGAAGTGTTACATTTATGGTTATGAACCATGCCGAGAAAGCCAAAGGAAAGGCATGGATGGCAATTGACTATAGAGAACTAAATAATGCTACCAAGGAAGATGGATATAATCTTTCTAATCAAGAAGTTCTTAGGAACTGGATTTAGAAAAAGAATCCCAAGTATATTTTAAACTTGATTTAAAATTTAGATATTGGCAGATTCAAACGCATGAAGATAGCATACCTCCAATAGCATTCTCATGCCCCTTAGGGTTATTTGAATGATTAGTTATGCTATTTGTATTAAAAAATACTCCAAAAATCTTCCAAAGACATATGGACCAGGCCTTTTATCAATTTAAAGAATTCACAGCAGTCTATATCGATGATGTTATTATGTTTATCCAAACACAAGAAGAATATATAAGCCATTTAAATCAAGTGGTTTATGTCTTTATCAAAGAACGCATGATACCATCAGAAAAGAAGGTAGTATGGATGCAACCTTAAATCAATTTTCTAAGATTGAAAATTGAAGGAAATAAAGAGAAGCTACAACCTTATATACCAGATCTCTTATTGAATTTCCTGATAGGTTGGAGAATCAGAAACAACTTCAATGGTTTCAAAGAATTCTCAACTATGCAAGAAATTTTATGAAAATTTTGCCATCTCTAATAAGTTTATTACATAGAAAAATGATAGTTCAAATTATACTTCATCTCAAGTGCATGAATCTGCAGTAGTATAGTGTGCAATCACATGGGTCAATCCCACAAATAATTGTCTAAAGGGATTTAATTAATTCTAGTTATTAAAATAAAAATTATTCTAAATTAATAAGATGAAGTGAGGCTAAGTAAATCATAATATAAGATTAAGAAAAATAATAGAAATAGTGATAGTGAGTAATGTAAATGAGATTCCCAGGTTGCAAGAATCTAGAGATCTGATTTCACCAATGAATGATATCCTATGTTGCTGGGATGTTGGATTCAATTATTATCTTAAGATCACTCTATCCAATGTATGATTATTACCATTAGTTGTGCATGTTTAAATGAAGTATTTTTTGTTGAACACACTATTTTAAATAGCTTGATTTTGATGATAAACATTCTTAACTATGTTTTAATAATGAGCAAAGATATGAATGAACATTAAGGTACTAACAATTTATTCTCAAGCATATTGTAGAAATATTATCCTATACTTAACTTGAGAATAATCTTCATGATGATCAAGGAAGAAAACAAGTAAATGCTCATGAAAAATAAGTTTATAAATTACATATATACTTAAAACAAGAAAACCAAAATCTTAAAGTCTTTGAGGACATTTTGGAGTCAAAGTTCATCCCTTCAGAGTAAGAAGTCACACTTCTGAGTCAGCCAAGACATGCTTTAGAGTATTAGGAAAGCTTCGAAATCATCATGACAAGCTTTGGAGTCAATAGAAAAGCCTTCAAAGTCATTATGGTATGCTTCAAAGTCAACTGGAAAAACCTTTGGAGTCATCATGGTATGCTTCAGAGTCAACAAAAAAGTCTTTAGAGTTGTCATAGTATGCTTCGTAATCAACAGGAAAGCCTTCAGAGTCGTCATGATATACTTAAGAATCATCAAGTATACTTTAGAATCTTTAAAACACTTTCAGAGTCAACAAGACATGCTTTAGAATCTTCAAGCATACTTCAAAGTTAATCAGACATAATTTGGAATTCATTAGACACACTTTAGAGTTAATTAGACATGCTTAAGAGTTATAAGGATACACTTCGGAGTCATGAAGATATGCTTCAAAGTTAACCAGACACGCTTCAAAATCATCAAGATACGCTTCGGAGTCTACTTCGAAGTTAGCAAGCAAATTTTGGAATTGTCAAACCTTACTTCGGAGTCACTCTTTCTGAAGCATTAAAAGTTTAGAGAATCCAAACTCCTCTCTTCAAAGAATTGTTGCGAGTAAAAAGGACTTTTACCACTTCAGAGAAATTTAAAGTTAATTCTTTGACGCATCCGAAATCATTTCTCTAACACATTAACTGTTCACTCGCCACTTCAGAGAAACCGAACAAGCTACTTCGAAGCATCCAATACTCATGTTAACGTTAAGAGAAGAAAATTTAGTGACAAAGTACCAAACTAATACCTGATTATTGTAAAGTTAGATATTAGACAAAATATAAGGTGAAGAAAAATATTTTTGAATGTTTGAAAGTCCATAACAATTTGCAATGGAAAAATTCTCTCAACCTATAAAAGATGCATTTAGATGCAATATTGAAATAGCAACAAAAAATATAAAAAATTTTATGCATTCAAAATCTTCCTTCAAAGTTCAACTCCAACAGCAATAACTCTATCAGAGCTTTCAAAGTCTAAACCACTTCTTAATCAAGGAGTTTGAATCTCTTATTCTCATTGCTTACTTGTTCACTTTAAGTCTTTGAATTTATGTACAAGTCTACCTACCAAAGTAATAGGTATTAATTTGTATACTTCTTTTTAGTATTTGATAACACAAGCAAAGTGCTTGGTGTTTGTGTATTGAGATAAGCAAGTAGGAAACTTGCTGAAAGCATAAAAGTTTGTTTGTGAGCTTTAAAAACCAACAAGTTGTAAAAGTTTTCGGTTAGCTTGGAAAATTAGTAAGTTGTTTGGTGAGCTTGTAGGAAAACCAATGTATATTTGATCAGGTTGATCAAGGGGTTAGTGGAACCTAAGATCATTAGAGGAAACTAACTCAGAGAAGTAGAGTAAGAATCCAAGAAGGGCTGAACCACTATAAAAATAATCTTGTGTTGTATGTTATGCAATTTATTCTATTTATTTATTCAGCACTTTGATCTTTTATTTTGGCCTAAAATCAAAAGAACCTTAATTAACCAAAAGGATTCATTTAGCAAAAGCTGTGTATCATAACCATCTATTCATTCCTTCAAGAGAGCTTGTACATGTTTTAGCATAAGGTATTGATAAGCTCATATTTTACCAGTTTTTAAATTCACATGTTTTGGATCCTTAATTGATATAATTTCAATGGTTTTGATTATATATTGCACTTAATAGAGTTAGTTTTTATTTTAGGTGTTAAAATTATTGAATATGAAAAAGGCTTCAATTTGAGGCCAATTTTAGTATGGATTAAGATAGATTAAACAAATGTGTTCAACATTGAAGTTTTTTAAGATAGATTAAAGAAATGTGTTCAACATTGAAGTTTTAGGTCTTTAGTTTATCTATCTAATGAATTACGAATCACGTGATTCCAAGTATGTATGAGAACTTTATGGTTAAAACACTAAAACTATCTTCAGTAGCTGAAGCAACATCCAAAACAAATGGTCTGAAAAAGGTGTCACTTTGGGGCACTTCTTGACATTGATTAAGGCTAATTTAGAGAAATTATTCAACAGAAAAATTATATCCCTTCAAATTATCTTTCCAATGCATCAAGAAAAGAAAGATTTAGACAGTATGAGAAAGTTATGGCCAAAATAATGAATACTGCTCCTGGTGAATAGTTGGGCATGCAGAAAGTTGATATTTTTAAAAGTTTAATTATTTTTGCCCAAGGTTGTGGTTCTAATACATATGGAGGTGAAACTTAACCCTAAATTGGGTTATTTAAATAGGATTTGATTTGTAAAAGAGGGGAACATGTCCAAACAGATTGTTTTTGAAGGGATGAGAGTTTTGCAAGGGAAGTGAAGTAAGTGAGCAAGAGAGAAGGGAGAATCAAGTTTTGCAACATGTCAAGTTTTATGAAGGGAGTTCCTTTTATTTTTATCATGAAATAATCTTCTTTTTCTAGGGTAATGATGTATCCCTCATTGATATTCTATGTTAAATAGATTATTGGGTTATCAATTCCTTTTTATCCTATTTCATTCATTTTTCTAATATAGTCATCTAATTTATCTAATTACCTGATCACCAATTTTATGAGTTAGATTGATTATCTAAAAAATATGGTTAAGGTAGATGCCATATGCTAAACCATGTTTTGAGCTCTCTTGAATGAATAAGTAAATGATTATAATAGATGCCTTATGCTAAAACTATTCTACTTAGTTCACTAAAGTTCTTTTGATCTTCATGAGTTTTTAACGTCAATTACACTACACACCATAGGTAATTGGAATAGGAGAAAATACTTGATTTAAACTCGGATGCCTAATGGTAATAATAATCTATTTGATAGAACAAACCCAAGATATCAGTGAATCTAACATCCTAACAACATAGGATATTAGTGAGTTGTGAAATCAGATCCCAAGACTCTTATAACTTGTGAATCTCTTTTACATTACTCACTGTCACTATTTTCCATTATTTTACCTTATACTTTGATTTACTTAGTCTCTACTAAATCTTTTTAGGATAGTTTAGTTTCAATAACTAGAGATAATTGAATCAGTTTGATAAGTTCTCTGTGGGATCGACCCTTGCTTTGCACACTATACTGCTATACACTCATGCACTTGCGAGGAATTATAATTAGAAACATTAATTTTTTGGTATCATTGTTGGGGAATTAATCTCAAATTGATTTAATTAATTTAATTATAAGTTTTCTTTTTCTTTGTTGTATTTTATTGTATTTAGGATTTTTAGTTATTTAATTTTCTTTCTTTTTACTAAGTTGTAAAATCCAAGAAGACAATCGCTAAATCCAATATTACTACCCTTCAATGATCATATTGACAAAATTAGGGAAGAGCCAGAGACCATAAGCGAAGAAGAAGAAGAAGAAGAAGAGATGGCTGAAAACATGGAGAACAAGGTGGCTCAACAATCACAACAGCTGATGAAGGAGTTTGCATGACCTACAAATGAATATCGCCTTCATGCAATATTTTGAATGAAAATGCTAGAAATTACAAGCTGAAACATATACACTTCAATATGTTTTCCTTTTTTCATGGTGTTAATATAGAATATATATTAACTTTCAAGTGTGATTTTTACTCAACTATTCAAACTTTTCCTTTGCAGGAACTAATTGAGAATCAATTGCACATGAGATGTTTTCCCTACACCTTAAAGGATGCAGCAAAAACCTAGCTCATGTTATTGGCTCCTGGTTCGTTAACCACATGGGATGCAATTTACAATAAGTTCATTGATAAATTTTATTCTCATGCTAAAACTATAGAACTAAGATGTAAGATAACAACCTTTGCTTAGATGGAAGGTGAGGCATTGTATGAGGCTTGTGAAAGATTTAAAGTACTATTGACTCAATGTCCTCATAATCATATTCCTTTAGAGTTGCTAACTCAATTTTTCTATGATGAACTGACACAACCATGCCAAGCCATGGTTAATAATGCTGCAAGGGGAACTATGGGAGAGAAGACCGGGAGGAAACTTATGATCTGTATGAGATGCTTGGGGCAAATTCGAAGCAGAAATGTGTTAAAGGTGGGTCTAGGGGAATGTATGAAATGAATTCTAACACTAAACTTGCTATGGAGGTGTCAGAGTTATAAAGCAGATGAAAACCTGTTTCTGCTGAGGTATGTTATATTTTTAGTATTTATGGTCAATCATACAATGTTTGTCCTTCTAGTCAAGGTTTTCCAATTTTTTTGGGACAAGCTAATGCAACAAAAATTTTCAACCAGCAACCCTATGATGATTTATATTCAAATACATATAATCCTAGTTGGAGAAGTCATTCAAATTTTTGTTAAGAGTAATAATCAAAATCAGAATCAAGATGGAACTTTATTTAAACCAAAGAGCCTACTTTTGAGGAAACTATGCAGAGTTTTGTCCAAGCAACTAGCAAAAGATTCCAAAATGTGGAGGTGTCCATGAAGAAGATAGATTCTCAGTTGGGGCTGATTATAGAGGTTGTGCAGAGTCACATATCGAGAAATCTATCATGTCAACCTGACCAAGCTAATGTGATTATAATGTGAAGTAGTGGTAAGGTAATAGTATTAGTCCCATATAGTAGATAACTCAAGAGAGGATGGATGAATTGAGCATATGAAAATTATGGCCAAATAAAAATTAATATTCTGGGCAGAAATAATATTGTAATGCATATGAGATTTTCATCGTTGTTCGTTCAATCATGGTTTCTACTACACACATAGATTCAACTTTCCTTAGTTGTTCTAATTTAAGGCAGATTAACATGTTTGTGTGTAATGATATGTGACATGTAATAATAAAATAGTAGCATGCAAAGTAAAGCAATCAAGCAGACAATACACACAATAATTTTTATAGTAGTTCAAGTACTCCGTCCTTACATCCACTTTTTCAAGAGCACATTCATTATGCCTTGGGTTCCATTATCACTTATAATGGAATACATTAATGCTCCCAGCACTCTTCTGGATTCTATCTCCATGTGGCTCTTCTGGATTCCATCTCCATGTGGCATAACTAGTGCTCCCAACACTCTTATAGATTCCAGCTCTAGGGGGCGTAAATTAATGTTCCCAACACTCTTTTGGATTTCAACTTTAGGGAGTGTAAATTAATGTTCCCAACACTCTTCTGGATTTCAGCTCTAGGGGTCATAAACATAATGCTCTCAGCACTCTTCTGGATTCTAGCACTAGGGGCCATAAACATAGTGGTTTCCCTGAGCTCACCACCAACTCATATAGCTGATAAACAACACTCAAGTTGTACATCACTTTGCCTCTTTACTAGGCCGATTTGTACATAGTTTAAGCACATATAAAAATGATTACTCATTGAAGCACATTGATATCAATACTCTAGAAATATGATTAAGATAGAACTTTGAGGCTCATCATTTATCAGCATAATGGAGATTGAATATCTTGGAGGAATCATAGTCTAATTGAGAGAGGTTACTTTTTTAAGCTATTTTCACCTTTTCATTTTTCTCTCTACTTTCTCAACTTTCTTCATTGACACTACTCTACATTTATACTACTTTAGAAATTTCTACTTGTTGGAGGTAGATGGCTTCCAGTGAATGTTGAAGATCATTCTAAATTTTCTCCCATTGAAAAGTTGTCTTCTTGATAAGCTCATTTTAGCTGAAAGCCTACAGTATCGTCGTTGAAGAAAATGCCTTTTTGATTTTGGTGAACATTGGATGAAGACTTTCTGCATAACTAAATCTTTTAATTCTTTTGGAAAGACACACATTAAACTTGAAGGGATGTAGCCTTTGAGAGTTGCAATCTTTGTCAAAGTGAAGACTGCTTTTCTTTGAATTTGTTTCCATCTTCAGCTATGCTTGATTTGTCTGGTAGTTTAATAAGATTTGCTTCAAGTGAAAGTTTGATTGAAGAGTACAGTCAATATTGTCTGGTATAAGTAGCTTCTACTCATCATGATGTGCCATAGTAATTAAACCATAATTTGTCTAAGGACTTTGTCTGATCAACTCTAGTTTGTTTATTATAAGTAACAGACAAATTGGCTCTAAGTAGAACCATAAGATAGAGTAGACAACTTTGTATTTGCAAATTTTCCTAAGACCATTGTAGCACTTTGTCTTCTAGTTTGTCTGTTATAAGTAACAGATGAATTGTGGAGGTGCAGATGAAGTTCTCCTCTTGCTATGCACCAGACGAAGTTCTTTTCTTACTATTCACCAAACGAAGTAGCTTTGTCTGTTAGTTTGTCTATTGCAAGTAACAAACAACTCTTGTTAGCATAGATAAGGCTTCTTCATGGTAGATGAATTGACTTCATCTATTGATTTGTTTTTTGAGAGTTATAGACAAATTTGCAAGGTGCGGATGATATTTTTCAAGCAGTTCGTTTGTTGGTTTATCTATTGCTAGTAATAGAAGAATTTACAAATGAAGATACCAGACAAAGTAAGCTATTTATCTGTGGCCACTATGCCACTTCTACTTCACTTTAGTAAGTTGTAGATGAGTTCCTTGTTCTCCTTTTAGTGCATGAAAGACTTCATATGAAAGACAAATGCTTAGTTAGTTGGACTTCATCTTAAGCTCTTTCTTTGTCTAGATTTAGTTTCATTTCATCTCTGCTTCTGCAATCTGAATTTGTCTTTGTGTTGCCGACAGATGTTATATCGAAAGAATTTATCTGACTTATCCATGGAATAATTTGTTTGAATCTAACTAAGTCAAGTGTTGTTTGATACTAACTTTATCTGTAGAAGATTTATTCGGTCACTTATTGAGGATTCAACATCATAGCTTTAGATACTCTTTATGGCTTCTTTTCAAAGTTTTAGTATCATTCTTTCTGAGCATTCTTGTCTTCTATTGATGTAGTGGATCTTACTTTTGATAGTCCTTATATATTTTGTCCACTCTGTTAGAGTTGTTTCCCTGTATATCATTTATATTTGTTTCTGTAATACTTAAAAACAAATGTTAGCACCTTAAGTGTTCACTCATATATTGTTGCTTATAATCAAAACTTGGTTGTTTGCCGTATATACCATTTGGTTCAAAATTCTCCCCCTTTTTTATGATGACAAAACATTTGAATGAAATATCATTCATCAGAGTAATATCATTGTATACTTAAGCACAGGAAAGTTAAGCAAAGATATTTATTAATGTTATGGCTCCCCCTGACTTGGTGTACTATTTTAGCTCATGTGGCTCCCCTTGAATAGATACTATATTTTACTCTATACTTTTTTAATTTCACTCAAGTTTCACTATATTTCTCCCCTATTGTAAAAATCAAAAAGGCAAAGCGCAAGAGAGATAAAACATTGTTTCCAAGATGCAACATTTGAGCAATATATTGAAGAATTAGAAACTTTATACTTCATTGATGTTCAAGATGAATGTAAAAGATATAGATAGAATCAAAATAAAATATATTTAGCAGATTAGATATTATCCTTAGGTTGTGTACTATTATCCTTATAGACGACAACCTTCAGTCGAATTTGAAATTCAAGATCTGCCAAATATGGATAAGAAAGAGGCTTTCCTTGAGTAGTGACTTGAGCATTGGATGTCATCCTCCTATTGTACAGAGTGTGACCTATGGAAATAGGATCAATATATCTATAATTCATTAAAGGGTCATCAACTTTTCAAGGTTTAGAAATGGATGTCTTAGAGAGAGGAGGCTAGGATTTAGATACTAGAATTTTGAATCTTGAAGAAGGGGGTAAAGCAAGGGAAGGAGGTGTTGACTTGGAAGAAGAAGTGCTAGATGAAGAAGGTGTAGGCTTAGAAGAGGAAGTGCTAGATGAAGAAATTGTTAACATGGAAGATGAAATACCAGATTTAGAGGAAATAACTCTTTCAGGTACAATTACCCTTAGCCTTTCAAAATAATATGGATTATCAAATTCTAGAAAGGGTGAAGGTAATTTTGCAAAATATGTATCAATCTGCATGAGCCTGAACTATCAATATATATCATAAGGAAGATAGAATAGATTAGGGTCAGATGCATCAAGAACAGCGTGCGGTGGTACCCTTGGAGTTGACTTAAAAGATATAGGATCATGTGATTGAGGAGGAGTTCGGGTAGATGTTGATGGTCCCTTGAAATTTAGTATGAAGTTATCAACAAATTTGTCTATGTTTGGAAATTCTGGCAAGTAACTAAAATTTGCCTTTTGGACTTTCAACTCAGAGTAAGCACATTCATTCTTTCTTTGTTTGTGCTCAATCTCTTTTTCTGTAAATCTTATTTTCTTATTAAGTTTTATTAGAGGTAGAATAGAGATATTGAGAGATAAAAATTCACGTGGATCTTTTGTAGTAGGTGTAGAGTGCCATAGCATGGCTTAACCCAAGAGGGGAGGGGCGAATTGAGTATGTAAAAATTCATTGCTTATCCCCTATCGGAACATTTCTATTTTTCATGATTGTGTGTGGTGTATTGTAAGATAGACAATAAAAACAGTAAATGCAAGAAAGATAAAATAAGTAAGCAAACATGCACACAAACAACACAATTTTTATAGTAGTTTGGGAACCATGTCCCTATATCCACTCTTCCAAGAGCACACACTTATTGTGCTTTGAGTTCCATTTTATTCCATATAATGGAAATACAAAAGTGCTCCCAACACTCTTTTGGATTCTAGCTCTAGGGAGCATAAATATAGTGCTCTCAGTACTCTTCTGGTTTTCACAAGCTCACTAGGAAACTCACTAGTTTTGAAGACCACTAGCAAACTTGTTGGTTTTCTATAGCTCACCAATAACTCTCTAATTTTAAGTTTACCAAAAAACTTATACACTTTTACATGGTGTTTCTCTCAAGCATAACAAAAGATTTGATCGCTTTTACAGCTCTAATAATATATAAAGATCTTCCCAAAATGTAAATTGGCAATATAGATATGCAGATTGAAGCACATGAAAGATAAATGATGGTTTAATCTCTTGGCCATGGGTGAAAGGATTTGCATAAGGTTAAGCTAATTTGAAATGTCTTCCTTCACCACCTTGTATCATTCCACATTGTCTCCTTAAATAGTTTCTTCATAATTTTGACTGTTGAAGAAGATGGGTTCCGTTGAATGAAGAAACAAGAGCAGCATTGAATGAGTAAGACCGTTGAGATTTCTACTGTTGAAGTCTAGGCCTTTCTGATTTGTCTCAAGGTGTTACATCATTGTTCTTTTATAGAGAGGAAAAATAAGTTATTGCTGAAATGCCTTTACTCATTTTGACTTGACATAGCTAGAAAAGCTTGTAGCGCTGCTTGTTGCCTAAAATGGTGACTGAGATGAGTTTGCATACTGAAATCATGGATGTAGATGTCATTTAGATGCAAGTCACAGGAAGCAATTTTCCTCTGACAAGTCATGGCTTCTCTCTGTCTGAATTTGTCTATCATAAGTTGCAGATGAATTCTCCATTAGTTTGTCTACCATTCAATCCTTTATCTATTGTAAGTAATAATCGATCCTTAATGCCATAGACGAAGTCCAACTAATCTATAGACAACCTTTGCTTTCTGTAAAAATTCCTCCAGGAAATTTGTCTGCTAGTCAATCCTTTGTGAATGTGCTTTATCTGTTATAAATAATAGAAGAACTTTGGGTGATGCAGATGAAGTCAAATTAGTTGATTAACAAACTCTCCTTTGTCTATACAAATAGATGAAGTTTGATATTCTTTTTTTGTTCCTCATTTGTCTATTGAAGGTGACAGACGAATTTACTTTGTCCTGCTCGAACAAACGAAGTGTAGTATTCGTCTGATATAAGCAATAGATGAACTCTATTTTGCTTTGTCTTGGATACGTTACTCTACATGTCGCATATAGGTTTTTCTGTAGTAAGTTGCAGATGAACGTGCCTTTGTTGTTGAAGTCCCTTTTGTCCAAGAAGCTACTTTGTCTGTGCAGCTTCATCTATACTCATTGTGCAGCTTTTACTACGTCTTCCACTTTATTCGATGCTTTGTCTGTAGTAAGTAACAGATGAATTTGATCTACAGACGAAGTGGAGTTCCTCATTTGTTCTATATTCTTCAAGCATTAGAAGAAGTTTGTTTCTAAAACTTCTTTCTTTCTTTAATCTTGATTTGTCTATCTTGGCTCATCTTTAAGTTGCACTCCTTTTTCTGTTTATCTTGCCTTTTTATCCTTAGACAAATCCATTCTTCTAACTTCGTTGGTTAGACAAAGTTTTCTTCACTTTATGCATGATCGTCTGGGCAGTAGTTCCTTCTTCTTGTTGTTATGTTTTTTTTGTCTAAGTGTTTGATGAAGCTTCTTCTTCTTTCTTTGTCTCAGACAAATTTTGTCTGGTCGGTGTAGATAATTCAAATTTCTTAAATATCTTTATGCTCTCCGACCATGGCGTCATCTTCAATAACCTTTGTCCTACATTTGTCTGTGGAAATTTCTCTTTGAGGTTAACAGATAACGCAAGCTTGTTATAACACATTTTTGAAGTCTTGTTTTTCTCCCATTACTTTTATCTATGGAAGCTTTAGACAATGCAACCTCTCTTGTTGCTTATCTTCAAACCTTCGACTTTCTTCTTCTTCTTCTATGACCTTTAGCAATTTGATATCTTTGGAACGTAGCAGATAGTTGTGGCAGTTTGTTGCAGATATTATGATCTTGCACTTAGAACTTTTCTACACTTACTACGTTGTTAGCTTTCAGATATAATATCAGAATAGATTTGATCCTCATGTGATTGTAACATATTGTAGAGCAAAGATAATATACATCTTAAGTTCATATTGTGAAAGCTTAAGTGAATATGGTGCTTAATATAATTTCACACATAAATGCATGAATAATCAATATTGTTAAGCACACCATAGTAAAAGATGTGTACATGCATAATTAAACATTCATGATTATGTATTTATATCAATTAATGTTTATCAATTCATAATCATGTATATGATTGTTAGAGATTTAAGCGCACATATTTCTTTTCTTAATACAAGTTTTGTTATCATTAAAATTATATATAATAATACTGACAATCTCTCTTTTTTTATGATGACAAAAGTTTGAGAACTTGTTATTAAAAATTAGAAATTTTCTTTGAATCTCCTCCTAAATATTTGACCTATATAAATTTTAATCTCCCCCCTGAATATCTTACCTATATAATCCTCTGGAGTTCAACCCTTTTATTCATTTTATCATTCCTACTTTTAACATATACTATCACTCTCACAAGTATCTCATAATTATTCTCCCCCTTTTAATCAGAATTAAAAAGATTTAGCCTAGAGTGTAGAATCACATTTCTCTCTCCATTTTCATATAATTTCTTCTTTATGTTCTTCTCCCCCTTTTTTGTTGAGTCCTAGAATATTGTGCTCTCACTTCTGTCATCTCGAGCCTATGTATATCACCACATAATTTTCTCTCCCTCGGTCGATTATAATTATCATACAATTTTCTCCCCCATGAAATGATTTATTGCAACGACCAAATTAATTATGATTGCAATAAGTAAAGATCTTTTAAGCATCTGCATAAATAAGCATAATAGGTTTTATCACTACAAGAGACATATTTATGAAAGGCAACAATTAAACATTGAACAATTAAGCATGTATTATTCATCAAAAACATACCTACATGACGAATTACAACGAATGAATTCATGCAAGTGCGGTGATAATGCATGGTCGATTCACTGTTTGGTTCTTAATCCAATGTGCATCTTCTTTTGTTTTAATGGCTAGCTATCATTAATATTAGGAGAGACGGTTGGAAGTATTAATGGCAAAGTTGACGGGTTGCTTGGGAAGTGGAGAAGCTCTCTTCATTTTCTTTTCTCGCATAAAAGGGTTAGAGAGGAGGCGACTCTTCAGTGCTTAACGAGGCGATCATATCATCATTGAGTTCCTCTTCAAGGTTGATTCAAGGTGAGGATAATGATGCAATTTTTAGGGCTATAGAGAGATGTTTGATTCTTCACGACAAAATCAAGCAACTGAAGGCTAATTTGGCTTCTGTTAGTAGTACTTATCATTTTATTTGTCTCTTGACTAAGAACTCCATGACTTATATGGAGGCCATAGAGTGCATTAAGCATTTGGAGATGGAGTTAACTAAGGCTCACTAGAGTATTAAAGAATTGGAGGCAGTTGTTGATGTTTTAACCGACTAAATATTTTTACTTTCTTTTATGTATTTTACTGATCTGAACCTTTTATATGTAATATTATGACATTTTATACCAGCATTAGTAGTTTCAAATTTTCTGTCTAAAAGTGAGAATAAATGATCCTATTATTTCTTGTTTGGGTCTCTAAGGTATGAAGATCTATTTCTTGTTTATGCTGCCAATAAGACGATTACTTAAATTTGGTCCATAGAGTTTATGTGTCTTTTGGGAACTGGTTGTGACCCTTCATATTCTCTGTCTATGACATATAGTTAGACAGACAATATACGAGGTTAAGATACAGACAAGGATGGAGCAAGATATAAATGAGGGAAGTGACCAGATTCGCTTTTTGGAGGAAGAGGTAAAACAATTAAAGAAGGAGTTGAAATATGCCAAGAAGGCAAATGCTTCTTCAGATCTTCTTTTGACCGACCACTATATAGCTTATGGGGATATTATGAATAGAATTGCAGCTTTGGAAAAAGAGTTATCTGAGACTTAGGATAAGATTAAGGAGATTTTAGTAGTTATTTAAGTTTTAAGGAAGTCAATTTTTTTAATTTTGTTTTATTAAATGTTTTGAATTAAGTGGGTCCTTATTATTGTTGAAGACTCTATTTTAACTTTCCGTGTGTTATGGTTATGAGTGTTATCTTTATGAGTATACTTGTTAATTCTGATTCTTTATGTGAGATCAAGCCTATAAACATTATTACAGAAGGATTGACTAGGAATAAAATTCCTATTCAAGACCTTAAACTATGAAGTTTCCCAAACAGGCTTACTATAGCTTAGGACTGCAATGATGTTAGAATTTTGATCATTTTAAGATTTATTAAAATTTTTGGAATGATTTAGCTTAAAGCAGTACACTCAACTTAATTCAAATCCAAAACAATTTATTCAGAGGCATCTAGAGTATATAGTAAAAACATGTAATCAAGTTTGATAACTTATCTCTTTTAATGTTTTCCTTCATGGATTTCTCACTTGAGCTCATTGGTGTTGTTGCCAGTCTTGACTAATCATTTCACTTCTTCTATTTAGTCCTTGATGCTTCATCTGAAGATTGATATTATCCGGGTTATAATTTTGATTAGTGCAATTGTTTCCTTACATCCGAAACTTAAACTTGTAGGCTCTTTTGCTTGGATTTTTGAGTTGAGAAGATTGTTTTGATTTTTTATTATTTTCTATGTTGAATTTAACATTTCCTGTATACACTTAAAATATTCTTGTACTCTTTCCACATTAATAGGCTCAAATAAATGTGAACATGTATTGCTAATATATCAGTGCAAAAGTCATTTTAACCATAATAGTATGCAGAAAAACAAGCTAATGCATTAAAGCAATTTTCATGAATGGATAGGATAGTCATTTTACTTTAATCAATCATGTAATGATTTGAACTAGCATTGAACCTTATGTGCTAGATCAATCTTCTCTTTTTCCTTAAAAGATTTTGAGCATAATCATTCAATTTTGTTAATTTTCTTTTATTTTTGTTATGTATCTTTTAGGTTATTTATTTTCTAAATGTTAATTTTTTTCCCTAATTATCTTGAGAGTTTTACTTTATGTTATTCAGAGTTTCATTTATCCTAGTGTGAATTCTATATTCTTCCTATGTATATATATATATATATATGAATGAATAGGATATGTATAAGCTACATTATATATGAATCTTTATTTTTATCAATGTATAGTTAGCCAACTAATCAAAAATTTAATTATAACTTCTAATGAAATTTGAGGATACAGAAAGTAGACTTCGACTTTTACGAAAAGAAGGATATATAGACAACTAATTAGATGTAAGCAATTAAAATTCTTAAAAGGAATGTAAGAATGTAAATTTATTTCTACGGGGATGTAAGTAATCAAAAGTAATAAATAACTAAACATGAATGTTTATTTATAAGAAGGTAGACTAAAAGAAATATACAGGTAGAATTATAAAATTCAGATAATGACACATTCAATAAAATTATGTGAGTTTGAGTATCATAACTACACTTACCTTTCCTTTTTATTTCAAAGAAACTTGGTATTTCATCATGTCTTCATTTTGTTTCTTTAGACTAAGTATCCTTTTTCTTTCTTCTTCTTCAGGATTTTATTTTCTCCTCTTCTTAATTTCCTGCACTCAAGTTAGTCTCAATAATAGCACAATTAGTGTGTGAGTGCTAAGTGTCTCGCCCCTTAGTAATTCATCTTTAGCTTGTCTAACAATTTCCCATATCAACTTATAAGCCAAGACATCCTTACAAACGGTGGGACAGAGAACATGTAGAGAGTTTTCAACACTTTTAGTTCTGCTCACGTTTCATCCTCGCTTATGCTAATATAGGTGATTTTCCATAGATGAAAATTATTTGGCCATAAGAAATATTTTCAATCTCCTTTTTCATTATATTCAATTTAATCTATCAAAAGTTTGGAAGATGGAAGATGGACTAGTCTCTGAAGAGCACGGAGGATGACAATGTTGGGTAAGCCAAACGGATCATAAGAATCGTTTATCTAGCCCGCTCTAATACCACTTGTAGAGTCTCATAACATGGCTTAACCCAATAGGGGAGGGGTAAATTGGGTATATAAAAATTCATTGCTTATCCCCTATTGAAACATTTTCCTCTTTTCATGATTGTGTGTGGCATATTGTAAGATAGATAATAAAAATAGCAAAGTGTATGAATGATTACATAAGTAAGCAAACACATACACAAACAACATAATTTTTATAGTGGTTGGGGAACCCTGTCCCTACATCTACTCTTCCAAAAGCACATGCTCATTGTACCTTGGGTTCCATTATATCCCATATAATGGAAATATAAAAGTGCTCCCAGCACTCTTCTATATTCCAGCTCTAGGGGGCGTAAATATAGTGCTCCCAGCACTCTTCTAGTTTTCATGAGCTCACTAGGAAACTCACTAGTTTTGAAGATCATCAGCAAACTTGTTGGGTTTTTAGAGCTCACCAACAACTCTCTAATTTCAAGTTTACTAGAAACCTTATATACTTTTACATAGTATTTCTCTCAAGCACAAGGGAAGATTTAATCTCTTTTACAGTTCTAATAAAATATAAAGATCTTCCCAAAATATAAACTCAATGGCCATCTAGATATGCAGATTGAAGCTTATGAAAGATAGATGATAGTTTAAGCTCTTGGCCATGAGTGAAAGGATTTGCATAAAGTTGAGCTCATTTGAAATAGCTTCCTTTACCACCTTGTATCGTTCCACCTTGTCTCCTTAAATAGTTTCTTCATAATTTCGACCCTTGGAGAAGATGGGTTCCATTGAATGTAGAAAAGAGAGCAACATTGAATGAATAAAACCATTGAGATTTCTACCATTGGAGTCTAGGCCTTTCTGATTTTCTCAAGCTACTGCATCATCATTCTTTTATAGAGAGGAAAAATAAGTTATTGCTAAAACGTCTTTTCTCATTTTGACTTGACACAATTTGAAAGTTTGCGACGCCACTTGTTGCCAAAAATTGTGACTAAGATGAGTTTGCATATCGAAAGCACAAATGCAGATGCCATTTAGATGTAAGTTACATGACGCAATTTTCCTCTGATAAGTCATAGTCTCTCTTTGTCAGCATTTATCTATCATATGTTGAGATGAATTCTCTATTAGTTTGACTATCTATCGATCCTTTATCTATTGTAAGTAACAATTGATCTTTAATGCAATAGATGAACTCCAACTAATCGATAGACAAACTTTGCTTTGTCTGCAAAAATTTCTCAAGGAGATTTGTCTGCTAATCGATCCTTCATGAATGTGCTTTGTCTATTATAAATAACAGATGAACTTTCGATGATGCAGGTGAAGTCAAACTGGTTGATTGACAAACTCTCCTTTATCTATACAAATAAACAAAGTGTGATGTTCTTCTTTTGTTACACATTTATCTATTGGAGGTGACAGATGAATTTTTCTTTGTCTTGCTTAAATAGATGAAGTATAGTATTTGTCTGATGTAAGCAATAGAAGTGCTCTATTCTATTTTATCTTTGATGCATTACTTTGTACATCGCATATAGGTTTATCTGTAGTAAGTTGTAGACGAATGTGCCTTTGTCTGTTGAAGTCCCTTTTATCTAAGAAGCTACTTTATCTATGTAGCTTCTACTTCATCCTCCACTTTGTCTGATGCTTTGTCTATAGTAAGTAATAGATGAATTTGATCTAAAAATGAAGTGGAGTTTCTCATTTGTTCTTCATTCTTCAAGCATTAGAAGAAGTTTGTTTCTATAACTTATTTCTTTCTTCAATCTTGATTTGTCTGTCTTGGCTCAGCCTAAAGTTACACTCCTTTGTCTATTCATCTTACCTTTTTATCCTTAGACGAATTCATTCTTCTAACTTTGTTGGTCAGACAAAGTTTTCTTCACTTTATGCATGATTATCTGAGTGGTAGTTCCTTCTTCTTCTTTTTTTGTCTAATTTGTTTAATGGAGCTTCTTCTTCTTTCTTTGTCTTAGACAAATTTTTCTGGTCAATGTAGATAGTTCAATTTTTTCAAACAACTTTATGCTCTCCAACCATGGCTTCATCTTCAACTGCTTCTGATTTGCATTTGTCTATGAAAGTTTCTCTTTGAGCTTAACAGGCAACGTAATCTCGTTATAGTGCATTTTTGAAGCCTTGTTTTTCTCCCATTGCTTTTATTTGCGGAAGCTTTAGACAATACAACTTCTCTTGTTGATTATCTTCAAACCTTTTGCTTTCTTCTTCTTCTTCCATGACCTTTAGCAGTTTGATCTCTTTGGAATGTAGTAGATTGTTGTGGTAGTTGATTGTAGACAATTATAATCCTACACTTAGAACTTTTGTACACTTGCTACATTATTAGCTTTCAAATATAATATCAAAATGTATTTTATTCTCATGTGATTATAACATATTGTAGAGTAAAGATAATATACATCTTAAGTTTAAACTATGAAAGCTTAAGTGAATATGGTGCTTAGTATAATTTAACAAATTAATGGATGAATAATCAATAATGTTAAGCGCACCATAAAGTAAAGGATGTGTGCATGTATAATTAATCATTAATGATTCTGTATTTATATTAATTAATGTTTATCAATTCCTAATCATGCATATGATTATTAGATATTTTCTTAATACAAGTTTTGTTATCTTCAAAATCATATATAGTAATACTGACAATAGGAGGATAGTGATAGGATTTTTCTATGTGGAAGAAAAGTACAACTACTTCTGCTGTGACAACATCTCTATATGGAGGGATGGAAGATGCAGAAGTGAATCTCCTAGTTCTAGGAATGGAAGGATGGGGTTGAGAAGTAACATGGGAGACACCTGATGAAGGATGAATGTTTTTCATAGATTTAAGAATTTGAGTGAGAGGTATTTCTAAATTAGAGAGTATTTCAACTAACTTAGATGGATATGGAAGTGTTGAGGATGTGGAGGTGGAAGAATTATGAGTTGTGTGAAGAGAAGTTGAGTGATAAGAGTGATAAAGAGAAGGTGTAGTTGAGGAATGAGTAGACTTGATTGGTGAAACAGGTCTAGCTTCATGTTTGACCTTTGATTGATTTAACTAAGGAAATTAGAGTGTCTAGTTTTTGATCCATCGAATACATCCTAATATTGAGAGCTAAAAAGAATGTTTCAATGTTAATGAGCCTTCTCTCTAGGTCATGTGGAATAGGATGAGTTGGTGGAGATGGATGAGTTGGTTTGAGTGAATTTGGACTGTGAGGTGTAGACAGTGTAGTTGCTGCTGCTACTTCTTCTTTCATTGCCATTGTTTCTTCTACTCCTGCTACATCTGTTTGCATATGTTCTTCATTTCTTGCTTCTTTTTCTTCTTCTCTAACCCTTTTTGGTTATCTTGGCCTTCTTGCATTTTCAGTGACTATACCACCTGATGGTATGGATATTCTCATCCTTTTCAATGTCACTTTGTCAACTATGTCTGAATTTTTTGACCTATCTGGAGCTTTATATGATAAATCTGCTTCCTATGATAAATCCACCTCTGCCTTTCTTAGCATTTGAGCCATTTTCATTCCATAGGGAAGAGGATGTATTTCTGATGATTTGACTTGATAAAAATGTTCAGAAATGTGCTTGGCCAAATCTAATTTCTTCTTGTATTTCAATACCTAGAGAACCCTTGCATCTTTTTTAGAAATATTATCCCTCTTCCAATCTTGGGATAAATGTTGTTGTTTAAGAGAATATGAGCAAGTCTTAGATTCACATCCAGATGCTTGGGATTTAGGTTCTTTACATCATCACCAATAGATTTCCCTATTAGGTGTGACAACAACTCTCTTCTAGGTGTTGGCTATTCAAACATTTGCTTTTCAATCAAGGGAAGATTCAAACACTCTTTGATGCTTTCAAGAGATAGATCTATTTTGTCTCCAATCCATAATTTCTTAAGCTTAGGGTTATAATTGTAGAGGAGTATTTTTACCATTCTACAATAACATTCATCTCTGCAACTCGTAAAATCTTTCCGTTCTTGAAAGCTTATCCAATCATAGATTGCTAACTTCATTTTTTTAAAGATTTTGAAATCAATAGCTCTACACTTTAGCACCTTTCTTTTAACATATTTGTTCATATGTTCTTGGTAATTTTGTTCATCATTTTAGAAAATTACCTCTAGGAGTCTGTTTTCTTGCGCTCTGATTTTCCAAGATGGATGCATTTCCTCAAACTCTTCTCTATTTATTTTTCCACCAGATGTGGATGTTGGAGTCATGTCTACAATTCTTGAATCCATCATCTCCGTTAGTTGAGGTTTGGGGTTTTTATGTGGAAGAGCTTGGGGAATATTGGCAGTGAGATAAGCAAATGAAAAATGGCGCCAAGAGGACAAGGAGTGAAGAAAGGAATAGTAGGGATTTGAATTGCCTTCTTCTAACAAGGGGATTTTCTGTCGCTAACCATGAATGGGAGAGGTAAGTCTGAGATGAGGTTAAAAGAGGGGTTTTTATCGAGTCTATGGTCAAACCTCAAGGGCCTCAGACAAACTAGATGGCTTCAGACAAACCTATAAACAAAGTTATGACTTTGTCTATAGGCATATATGAAATGATGTCATTTTTAATTTATTTTTGGTCCATGATAAACATGATTATTTGAGAGGTTAATTTTGTATGTAAGGCTCACTTATGAAGAAAGAAGAAGATCCATCAAATACTCAGACAAAGAAGAAAGAAGAGATTGTCACCCAAATAGTCATGCATGAAGATAATAAAACTTTATATGATCTATAAAGATTAAAAGATTTGATTAGTCTGAGGATAGAATGGTAATATGAATAAAGATGGGAGTGTAACTTCAGCTGAGCCAAGATAAACAAATCAAGATTGAAGAACCAAGGAAGTTGCAAGAAAAAATCCCTTCTGTTGCTCAAAGTATGCAGAGCAGTTGAAGATCTTCACCTCGTCTACTGATCAAAGATTGTCTGTTACAACAGATAAATTATCAGCCAAAGCAGAAAATGAAGTAGAAGTTGCACATTGAGCATAGACAAAGTCGAATAGACAAAGTGCTGCTTGGATCAAAATGGGCTTCAACAAACAAAGGCATGATCATCTACAACTTATAAAAGGCAAATGCAACATGCAAAGTATTCTATCTAAGATAAAGCAAAACATAATTTGACTATCGCTTACACTAGAAAAATACTATACTTTGTCTGTTCGATCAAGTTAAAATTTGCTTTGTTTGGCACCTTCAACAAACAATAAGGAACAAAAGAAGAAAATTACACTTTGTCTATTAGTGCAAGACTGAGTGAACTTCGTTTGTCACCCTCAATAGACCACAAAGAACAAAGGAAGCACATCCCACTTTGTCTATACATATAAAAGGAGTTATTTGTCAATCAATCAATCTATCTTCATCAGCGTCATCTATAGATGATCTATTATCTATAATATACAAAATACATTCATGAAGGATCGATCAACAATCAAATCTCCTAGAGGAATTAAAGCAGATAAAGAAGAGTTTGTCTCTCAGTCAGTTCGACTTCGTCTATGTCATTCAAAGTTCGTCTGCTACTTGCAACAGACAAATCATTCTTATGGAAGTTCAACTGATAGACAAACCTATGAAGAATTTGTCTGTAACTAATGGCTAACAAATACAGATAGAGAGAGATTGTGACTTATTAGAGGAAAACTCAATTTATGTGACTAGCATACAAATGGCATCTACACTCATGCCATCATTGTGCACACTTATACCAGTCACCATTTTTGGTAATAAGCAGCGCTGCAAGTTATTCATAGCTATGATGAGTCAAATGAGGAATCCTTTTTAACACAGCTCATCCTCCTCTCTAAATAGCGATGCAATAGCTCAAGACAAATCAAAAAGACCTAAACTTCAACGGCAAAAAACCCAAACGGTCTTATTCATTCAATGCTACTCTCATTTCTGCATTCAATCGAACCCATCTTCTCCAACGGTCGAAAGTATGAAAAATCTATTTAATTAGAAAAGGTGGAACAATTCAAAGGTGGTGAAGGAGCCTATTTCAAATGAGGCTTATCTTATGCAAATCCTTCTACCCATAACCAAGAGCTTAAACTGTCATCTATCTTTTATGAGCTTCAATCTGCTTATCCTTATGGCCACCATCTTTATATTATGGGAAGATCTTTTGTATTACATAGAGCTGAGAAAGAGATCATATCTTCCTCTGTGCTTCATTGTAACACTTTATAAAGTGTCAGTTTTTGGTAAATATAAAACCAAAGAGATGTTGGTGAGCTTTAGAAAACTACCAAGTTTGCTAGTGATCTTTGAAACCAGTGAATTTGTGGTGCGTTTGTGAAAACCACATTGTAATGAGTTATTGGTGAACTCACAAAAACCATCAAGTTTGGTAGTGAACTTTGAAACCGATGAGTTTCCTGGTGAGTTTGTAAAACCAGAAGAGTATCGGGGACACTTACTTATGCCCCGTGGAGCTGGAATCTAGAAGAAGTGTCAGGGACACTTATGTATTCCATTATATGGGTTATAGTGAAACCCAAGGCATAATGAGTTGGTATCCTTGGAAGAGTGGATGTAGGGACGGGGTCCTGAACCACTATAAAAATTGTCTTGTCTGTGTGTGTGTATTTGCTTTATTTTTCTGCACTTTACTTTTCTATTATTCATCTTACTCCACACCACACACAAGCACAAAAAGAGAGAAATGATCCAATATAGGTTAAGCAATGAATTTTTATTTACCCAATTCATCATTCCCCTCTTGGGTTAAGCCATCCTATGAGACTCTAAAAGTGGTATCAGAGCGGGCCAGATAAACAATTCTAGTGATTCATTTGGCTAACCCAACATTGTCATCCTCTATGTTTTTCAAAGAGTAGTCTATCTTCTATCTGCCAAATTTTTGAAAGATTAAACTAGATATATAGGAAAAGGAGATTGAAAACATCTCTTATGGCCAAATGATTTTCATCTATGAATATTTTCTATATTGGCATAAGCAAGGATGAAATGAGAGCAGAGCTGAAAATGTTGAAAACTCATTATATGCTCTTTGTTCCACAGTTTATAAGGATTTCTTGGCTTATGAATTGGTTTGAGAAATCTTAGACAAGCCAAAAATAAATTATTAAGGGGCAAAAACACTTAACACTCACACACCACTTAGTTTATTATTTAGATTAACTCGAATGCAAGAAATCTAAGAAAGGAGAAAATAAACTCCTAAAGAAGAAGAAAAAGAAAGGAGACTTAGTTTAAAGAAACAAAATGAAAAGACATGATGAAATACCAAGTTCCTTCAAAAGATAAGTGCAGGTATGATACTCAAACTCAAACAACCATGTATTATGTATCATTCTCTGCATTTCAAATTTTGTTAGCATTAAAATTTAGTTTTCAAAGCTTTATGTGTATATATGCTTCTAATTCATCTATAGAAACTAACTTTTACTTTATGTACCTTTATAATTCAACTAAATATCATTAGAAGTTACATAAGAATTTTATCTGTAATTAAAAGTTCATTTACATGTTTTGCTCTTTCATATGTAGAATTTTATTTGTGCATTTTCTTTTGTTTAAATTCAGTTCTTCAATTGCTTATATCTAATTATTTATTCTTTTGTTAATACGAAATTAGAATACATTCTTAGTTCTTTAACTGCTTCCATTTTCATGTTTGTAAAATTTTTATTCAATTTTACAATTATATTATACATTCATTTGTTTATTGATAAAATTTAGAGTTCATATTCTTTTATTCATATGTGTGGAACCTAGGACATAGAGTAAGAATAATTCATACTCTGAAAACACAAACTAGATCTTAAAAATAACCCAAAATAAGAAAATCAAAATATTAAGCAATTTGTACATAATTTCATTAGAACCAATGAATGATAACAAAATAAAACAAATAAAGCCCTAGAAAACATAAAATAAGAATAATATGTAAAACAAAACTTATACCTTACTATACAATTGGATACTAATTAATAGAAGAATTCTTATTTTAATTACTGAACATATCGTTATCATTCATGTACATAACCTAGGAATTAACTTTAGATAGATAAAAAATCTCAAAACATAAAACAAAGGAGAAAACAAATAACAATTCAAATAAAAATAAACAGCACTAAAATAACAAGTAACTTGAAAATAAGAATGTCTAAAAGACACATAACTAAAAGAAAGATATACAATCAAATAATAGTAAAATAACAAAACTGAATGATTATGCTCAAAATTATTTAAGATGAGTTGATCTAGCACAATAGGTTAACTGCAATTTTCATTTTTGCTAATAACTCAAAAGTTGATTAAAGCAAATGCTTATCCTACTTGTTCATGAAAACTATTTTAATTCATAAATTTATTACTCTGCATACTGTTATGATCAAAATGATTCTTTGCACTAATATATTGACAATATATGACTACATCAATTTGAACTCATTAACAAAGAAAGTGCAAGAATACGTTATGTGTATGTAGGAAAGCTTGAGTTGAGCATAAAATAAAGATAACAATGAAAAATCAAATCTGCTTCTCAGCTCACAAATCCAAGTAAAAGAGCCTACAATTTCAAGTTCTGGATGCAAGGAAATGATTGAAAACTATAGCACAGAACAATATCTAATATGGCATCAAAGGCTTGACAGCATAAGCTAATTATTTAGTCAAGAATGACAACAACACCTATGAACTCAAATGAGAAATCTATAAAGTAAGAGCCAAATGAGATAAGTTATCTAACTTGATTATATATTTCTTGTTATATACTCTAAATGCCTCTAAATGAACTGCATTGAATTTGCATTAAGTCAAGTTTTACTATTTTAAGCTAAACCATTCTGAAAAATCTTAATAAGCTTTAAATTGATTAGATCTATAAATGTCATTACAGTCCTAAGGCATAGTCAATCCTATTTTGGGAACTTCATAGTTTAAGGTCTCAAATAGTAATTTCATTCCTAGTCATTCCTTCTGTAACTTCTATTAAGGCTTAATCTAAAAAATCCTAAATAAAAACATGAAAAACAAATCTGGTAATAACTCTAATGCATGTGAATATTTAACTCGTAATAACTTATTTTGGTAAATCAATTGAATAGTTCTAAATAGATCCCTTAAATAGATAATAAAAACATCAAAACACATAAACAAAAGAAAATAAGAAATTTCTACTTTCTTAAAACTTTTATAACAGCTGCTTCACCTCTTCCTTAAAAAAGGAAAACCTGACTATTTCCCTCAATCAAATTCTACTCCATCTCTAACTTCTCAACATCACAATACAATTAGTCAAATTGCTACCCTCTAATATAAACGAGGTAGAGAATACCTAGGGTCGTAACTAACTCCTGAGAGATGCATTAACTTTATGGCTCAAACCTCAATAACCATCCTCTTGATAAAAATAATAAGAGTAATTCATCAACAATGCTAACATAGAATAGACTCTCGAATAATAGAGACCCAAACAGGACCCAATAGGAACATGCATGGTCATCTTAGGAATATGATTTTGAAGAATAAACTATGCTAACTGTATCCAAATGTTTAATATAATAAAGCACTCATAAAGAATATAATTCAAGCGGAATTCTTGGTCAAGAGACAATTAAAATGAGTAGTACTGCCCCAGGTATAGAACAATCTTCCTTTAACACTTTAATCCTGTCATGAAGAAATTGAATTTTCTCTGCATTCGCATTGTCATCAACTTGCATCTGCTTTGAAAGAGAACTTGACGATGCCATGGTATCAGAGACTGCTCTAGTGTACACTGAAACATCATCTTGTCTTTGACTACTCTATACATGACAGAGAATTCGAAGCATCACTCCATTTCCCAAGCAACCTATTGATTTTGTCATTAAAATTCCTAACCGTTTCCTTTGATATTAATGATAGTTAGAAGAAGAAAGTGGACTCATATTAAAAGACAAGGACCCAACACTAAACTTAATAACTTAGAATCATGCATTATCATCATAAGACTTATCTACTTGCATGAAATCATTTTGAATATTAACATCCTTGAATAAAATAATTTTGATGAAGAATATATGAATTAATGAAAGCTAAAAAGATGTTTACATTCTTGAAATAATTAAACTATATTTGCAAGTTGCTTACATGTTTAAAATCTCAATTATCTTCTTGATATTAATGAAAGCTTGTTGCCCTTAAATATGCATGACACATGATGAGAGAACTATGTGATTTAGAAGAGAAAAAAAACTAGTAAGGGCTTGAGGCATCAGGGGAATAGAAAAATTTCTACAAGTGCTATAGGAGACAAAAAGGGAAATAAAATACCACCAGTACATGTCTAAGGGGGAGAAAATTATAAATTTTTTATTATGACAAAAAGGGGGAGAGAAATATTAGAGACTTATAAGAAATGTGAGTGACTTATGAGAAAAATGATTAAGCGTTAGGAAAATGATAAAAGGGTTGAACCCATCAGATTATATAAGTCAGATATTCAGAAGGAGATTAAAAGAAAATTCCTAATTTTTGTACAAGTCCTCAAAGTTTTGTCATCATCAAAAAAGGGGAGATAGTTAGCATTATATATGATTTTGATGATAACATAACTTATATTAAAGAGAAAAAACATGTATGCTTAAATCTCTAACAATTATATAAATGGTTATGAATTAATAAATAGTAATTAACATAAACATATAACTATGAATGATTAATTATGCAAGCATAAATTCCTCACTTTATGGTGCACACATAATAAACCAGAATTAACCTTTACTACATAAATTTTCTAAATAAATATTATGCATCATAATTACTTAAGCTTTCATATTATGCATTCAATGGAAATGTATATTATCCTTGCTTTACAATATACTATAAAAACATAAGGATAAAATACATTCTGATATTATATATATGAAAGCTAACAACGTAGTAAGTGTAGAAAAGTTTAAGTGCAGGATAATGATGTAACAACCCGGGACTCCAGTGCACTATTGTCCGCTTTGGGCACATGCCCGCACGATTTTGTCCCGATGCATCCTTACAAGGAACCTCATCGAGCCCTTCATGTACACCCGCCCAAAACGGGGTACACCTTTACAACCGAGCCCCACATATTTAGCCCAGGACTCCCTCCCTCACCCAGGCAATGTGGGATATCACATCCACCCCTCCTCAGGGCTGCCATGTCCTTATGGCACACACCCCTACAGATTGTTGGGAGTCGGCTCTGATACCAACTGTAACAACCCGGGGCTCCAGTGCACTATTGTCCGCTTTGGGCAATGCCTGCACGATTTTGTTCCGATGCGTCCTTACAAGGAACCTCACCGAGCCCGTCATGTATACTCACCCAAAACGGGGTACACCTTTACAACCAAGCCCCACATATTTAGCCCAGGACTCCCTTCCTCACCCAAGCAATGTGGGATATCACATCCACCCCTCCTCAGGGCTACCATGTCCTCATGGCACACACCCCTACAGACTGTTGGGAGTCGGCTATGATACCAACTGTAACAACTCAGGGCTCCAGTCATCCACGACCCTGTAGTTACTCTAGCCTCTAAATACTGGAGGCTTCATATTGTGGAAGGCCTTCATGTTTAGCCCAGAACTTGGGTGCCCCTATAATATGTGGCCCACTATCAATTCTGGCACATGGGTCGGCCTCCCAGTGGGTCCAATAATATGAGTAGGCTCATCTGCCGGTCTCCCCTGAGCCTGTATGAAGTCCTGTACTTTTTGGGTGAGGTTGGCTACCATTGCCATTACGGGAGCAAACTCTGATCCGGCTCCTGGTATTTTACCACCGGCCCCTATTGGCTCCTGTATAGTCTCTGGCTGCTGCCTCACCTCAGGTTCCAGAATAACCTCTTCTTCCACCTCATTGGAGGCTGGCCTTGAGCCATGGTCTCTAGATGGCTGGCTCAGTTCTCTCTGATCATCTCTAATGACCACACCTATGTATCAAGATCAAGTAATTCGCCTTGGTGGCTCCTCCTCCACCATGGGCGCTTTGCCCTTGTCCGCTTGCCTCTTGGGTGTCATTACTGTACATTATCACATTCTTAGATCATATATCTACATAATATTACATTTCTAAGTCATACACTTGCATAATCATACTTGCTCAAATTCAATGACTCAAATGAAAGGTTCATGTTCACAGGCTAGACTAACACTCCCCCATGTTTCTGAAATATATTAATGCAACCTAAGCATGTCATTACTTAATGATTTGACAGTCATCCTTCATACTTATACCACTTTGGGTGCATTAGGCTCTGATACCAACTGTAATAACCTGGGGCTCCAGTGCACTATTGTCCACTTTAGGCACACTCCTGCAAGGTTTTGTCCTGATGCATCCTTACAAGGAACCTCACCAAGCCCGTCATGTACACCCGCCCAAAATGGGGTACACCTTTACAAAGAGCCCCACATATTTATCCCAGGACTCCCTCCCTCACCCAGGCCATGTGGGATATCACATCCACCCCTCCTCAAAACTGCCATGTCCTCATAGCATATACCCCTGCAGACTATTGGGAGTCGGCTCTGATACCAAATGTAGCAACTTGAGACTCCAGTGCACTATTGTCCGCTTTGGGCACATGCCCGCACGGTTTTGTCCTGATGCATCCTTACAAGGAACCTCACCGAGCCCTTCATATACACTCGCCCAAAACGGGGTACACCTATACAACCAAGCCCCACATATTTAGCCCAGGACTCCCTCCTTCACCCAAGCAATGTGGGATATCACAAATGATCATCTGCAACAAACTATCACAGCTATCTGCTACATTCCAAAAGAGCTAAAATGATGAAGAACGTGGAAGAAGAGAAAAAAAAGTTGAAGATAAGCAAGGTTGCAATTGTCTAAAAGAAGCTTCCATGAACAAAAATAATAGGAGATAAACAATGCTTCAAAGATGCACTACAACCAATTTGCATTGTTTGTCAACCTCAATGAGAAAATGTCAACAGACAAATGCAAAACAAGAAGTTACAGATGAAGTTATGTTCAAAGAGCATAAAGATTGTTCGAGAAATTCAAGCTATCTCATCGACCAAAGAAAACTTGTCTAAGATAAAGAAAGAAGAAGAAGATCTATCAAATACTCCGACAAAGGAAGAAAGAAGAGATTGCCGCCCGACAGTCATACATAAAGAGAAGAAAACTTTGTCTGATCTACAAAGATTAAAAGATTGGATTAGTCTGAGGATGGAATGGTGATATGAATAAAGATGGGAGTGCAACTTCAACTGAGCCAAGATAAACAAATCAAGATTGAAAAACCAAGGAAGTTGCAAGAACAAACCCCTTCAGTTGCTCAAAGTGTGCAGAGCGGTTGATGATCTTCACCTTATCTACAGATCATAGATCATCTATTACGACAAATAAAGTATTAGCCAAAGCAGAAGACAAAGTAGAAGCTGCAGATTGAGCATAGATGAAGTTAAATAGACAAAGTGCTGCTTGGATCAAAATGGGCTTCAATAGATAAAGGCACGATCGTCTACAACTTAGAACAGGCAAATGCGACATGCAAAGTATTCTATCCAAGACAAAGTAGAACATGATTCATCTATTGCTTACATCAAATGAATACTATACTTTGTCTATTTGAGCAAGTTAAAGTTAGCTTTGTCTAGCACTTTCAATAGATAACAAGGAACTAAAGAAGAAGATGACACTTTGTCTATTAGTGCAAGACTGAGCGAACTTCGTCTGTCACCTCCAACTGACAACTAAGAACAAAGGAAGCACATACCATTTCATCTATTTGTATAAAAGGAGATGTTTATCAATCGATCAGTCTATCTTCATTAGCGCCATCCAGAGATGATATGTTATCTACAACAGACAAAGCAATTCATGAAGGATCGATCAACAAACAAATCTCTTGGAGGAATTAAGGCAGACAAAGAAGAGTTTGTCTCTTAGTCAGTTCAACTTCATTATGTAATTCAAAGTTCATCTGCTATTTGCAATAGACAAATCATCCTTATGGAAGTTCAATTGGTAGATAAACCTATGAAGAATTCATTTGCAACTAATGGCTGACAAATGCAGATAGAGAGAGACCGTAACTTATCAGAGGAAAACTCGATTTATGTGACTAGCATACAAATGGCATCTACACTCATGCCATCATTGTACAGACTTATACGAGTCATCATTTTCGATAATAAGCAGTGCTGCAAGTTTTTCAAAGCTGTGATGAGTCAAACGAGGAACACTTTTTAACGCAACTCATCTTCCTCTCTGAATGGCGATACAGCAACTCGAGACAAATCAGAAAGACCTGGATTTCAACAACAGAAAACCCAAATGGTCTTATTCATTCAATGTTGCTCTCGTTTTTACATTTAATGAAACCCATCTTCTCCAATGGTCAAAAGTATGAAAAAGTTATTTAAGGAGAAAAGGTGGGATGATTCAAAGGTGGTGGAGGAACCCATTTCAAATGAGCCTTATCTTATGCAAATCCTTCCACCCATAGCCAAGAGCTTAAACCGTCATCTATTTTTCATGAACTTCAATTTGCTTATCCTTATGGCTATCGTCTTTACATTATAGGAAGATTTTTGTTTTACATAGAGATGAGAAAGAGATCATATCTTCCCTTATGCTTCATTGTAACACTTTGTAAAGTGTTAGTTTTCTGGTAAACTTAAAACCAAAGAGTCGTTGGTGAGCTCTAGTAAACCACCAAGTTTACTAGTAAACTTTGAGACCAGTGAGTTTGTGGTATGCTTGTGAAAATCACATTGTAATAAGCTATTGGTGAACTCAGGAAAACCATCAAGTTTGCTGGTGACCTTTGAAACCAGTGAGTTTCTTGGTAAGCTTGTAAAACTTGAAGAGTGTTGGGGACACTACTTAGCCCCCCCTAGAGCTGGAATCTAAAAGAAGTGTCGAGGACACATGTATTCCATTATACGGGGTATAGTGGAACCCAAATCACAATGAGTTAGTGTCCTTAAAAGAGTGGATGTAGGGACGAGGTCCTCAACCACTATAGAAATTGTCTTATTTGTATGTGTGTTTGCTTCATTTCTCTACACTTTACTGTTCTATTATTCATCTTACGCCACACTACACACAAGCATGAAAAAAGAGAAATGATCCAACAGGGGTTAAGTAATGAATTTTTATTTACGCAATTCACCCCTTCCCTCTTGGGTTAAGTCATTCTCCGGGACTCTATAAAAATTTCCTCTCTAATATAATAAGCCATGTTGTATTCCCACGTCCTTTCCATGAATTGTAAGAAGATGGGTTTCTTAAAGGGAAAAATAGATTTTTCCCTTTCTTATCGATGTCCAAGAGAAGGGAAATTTAAGATATTTGAGATGTGGGAAGAGCTGCACTTCTAAATGACATTTTTCCAAGCAAGATTGATGGGAGAAAATGGGGCTTGGAAGAGGGCATCCATGGGGGCATAGTTTAACAAGTTGCCCTCTTTGGTGTTCCGCAAGTGCATGTTTACACCATGCACATACAACCTTATTTCTCCATTAATCTCCTCAACAAAATATGGTTAATGTGTCTTTTAATTATCCATCTTCAAAGATACATTAAAATACATAACTAATATCTTAAAATAAATAGGGATAATGTCATTTAATCATGATTATCATGCTTTAATCAAATTATGGACCATTACTCACCCACTTAATAATTAAGCCTCAAGTGTCACATAAAAAAATAATCCATTTCACAACTCATGCAAACACTTTGCAAATTCCATATTATACCCATTTCTTTATCTTAATGAGTCTTCTATATGAATTTTCAAAGTTATTTTGCATAGATTATACACAAAATCTCAAAATTGTCAAGCTTTAACATGCTCTGGGCATCCAGAATTTATCAACCAGGAATAGATTTGGTAATTTGGCCATAGCATTCTCATATGACGTCCAAATCATGTGATTCTTGATTCATCAGAAAGATAATTTGAAGGGACATAATGTTTGTGTTGAACATGTTTTCTAAATCATCCAATATTTATGATAAAAATTGGATATAAGTGATGCCTTTTTCATAGTCAGGTTCTTTTTAACATGCTTTTGCATTCGAACACAAACTAACTTCATATGCAATTCATATATATATATATATATATATATATATATATATATATAAATATCCCA
>JAYJMB010022624.1:0-40462 GCA_036873735.1 Pouteria campechiana | reverse complement strand
ATATAAATAGTTATAGATTACCTTTAAAACATATAATAATAGTTATACATCATTTAAAAAACCTAATATGCATATAAGAGTAAAAAATAAATAACTTTGCAGACTATGATGATTAATTAGTGATGCAATCATACAAATTCAAAAATAAGTATAACAAGATTTAATAATTTAATGAGAATTAACTAACTTAAAATGGGTGGGGAGCTGGAAGGAGATGATTGGGTTTTTGGGTTAATTATGTCTTGAGTAATGGAGAAATTTGGTTTGAAATGAAATGATGATTGTGCAAATTGCAAGTGAATGCACTTGGAATTTTGATTCGATTGCTAGTTATTTAAGGGCATAAATATGTGAAATTTATACCATTATTATGTGGGAAAATAATGGTAAGTAAAGAAGAAATAAAATATGCAAAAATTGAAGAAAAATCAAATAAAAAGGGAGTAGTGGCGTTGGTGAAACGGTGCCGGTTTGAGAGGCCAAGGGCATGTGGGGGCAACGAATTCTGGCACCGTGGCTCCGGTTGATGATAAAACTTGAAAAATCAACTTTTCAATGCATTTTTTCATCCTGTTTTCTCTGAGCCATCCCATTCTTTTGCCCTAACCCTGTTATACTTGATTTCTAGCCATTTTAGCTTGAAAATCATCTTACCTAGCTAGAAAAACTTATGATCTTTCAGTTAAATCCAATTTTCACTCATTTGAATTGTGGAAAACGGAAGAAAATGGAAGAAATATCAGATTTCCACAAAATGGAAGGAGAACATGGAGCTGGGAGCTTGGTCCTTCGTTTGGGGGGGATGACTACGCTTGAAAGTTGAGGCAAGCTCAATTTCTTAACCAAATTCCAGATTTTTAATTTTTAGTGTTTTGGGAATAGTGAATTTTGGGGCTTAAATTGATGTATATGCTTATAAATTCATGGGGGAAATGAGTTAATAGAGTGATTATTGTGATTTTGCATGAGAAATTTTGGATTTTACTAAATTATGGTTTTCATGCATAGTGAAAATTGGGGATTTCCTATTTTTGGGGAATTAATCATGGGGTAAATGACTAATGGCATGATTAGAATGTTTTAGAACTGGTATGGAGTGATTTGGACTAGTGAAATCCAATTTATGATTATGCCCTAGTTAGGGTTTAAAGAGGATTTTTGTATATGGGCTATGTAAGTCATGAATTAAATAAATTGAAAGCTTAATTGAGTTTTTTACATGTTGTTTAAATGTTAATCATGCAAGATACCAAATAAATATGTCAAATAAGCAGGGTTCTTATGATAATTGTGGAGAAACCCTAGTTTGATTAGTGTTTATCACACCTTTAATGATCATAGCCTGAGATTGGCTATGAAAGAAATATTAAAATGATGCATTGAGTACATGATTACTAAATGGTTAAGTAAATGGGATTGTGGCCCTATATAGGATGATCTGAGAAGGATAAAAAGGCAGAAAGCTTGAGGAATGTGGTTTGGAGCTAAAGGCCTCAGGTAAGTAGGCGGGCCCCTATTTGATTCAAATGAATGGATGAGGATAGTGGTTATCCCATATTTATTCTGGGCATGTGTGTTTTGGATGAGGGATTGTGAATATCCTGGGCTTGTTTAAAATTAATGCTTGTCGGGTATGATGGATGCATGAATGATTAGGAACATGAAGTATCCCATAAATGGTTATTTGATATATGTGTATGGCTATGAACATTGACATGCATAAAGTTATGCATGTTGGATTGATCATGTAGTGCATCCCCAGATTCATTCTTTATTGGGTTTGTTGTACATGAATGTTGGGGATTTGGAATATCCCATTGTCAAATTGGTCTATGATACAAACATGTGAGTATTGGGGATAAAAAGTATCCCATGTATTTGTATTATTCCTATATATAGATTCCTAAATAAAAGGGATAAGGACTATCCTGGTATGGTGCATGAATTGATAAGTATGAAAGCATGTGAATGCTTGGTTGGATGAGAATAGTGTGTATTCCCTAATTATACTTAAAGCAATGATTGTATGGATAAGTGGGGATAGAGTTTATCCCATGAGTCTTGCTATAGTATATAATTTATGAATGTATATATGAATGTATTTGAATGTATATATGAATGGAATGGGAAGCATTCTGTGAGTTGTTCGTGGTGCCTGAATGGCACAGTTATGAGGTTATGTATTACAACATTGTTTTGGTGTGTATGGTGTCTGCATGGCATCTAGTCTTATATGATGAGCCCAAAGTGGTTGGATGTAACGCCCCACACCCCAATTCTATGCATTTTGGTCATCCATTATATTATTCCCTAATGGGACTTGTGCAGGACGCTACCATCTTTTATTCTGGAGAAGAATGCTGGCGGAAATTTTCAAAATTTGGTAGAGCCTTCCTTGAAATATAAGGAATATACACCTATACAATCATACATATCATCTATATACATTCCCACACATATAATTTTGCCTATATACATTATTCCTACACATATAGTTTCAAACTTCTACATAAACATATACATTAATGAAGATAAGACTTCAAATATACATCCTTAATCTCATTAATCACACCAACCCACATTCTTGCTCAAAAATCAAAACCTTAACATGGCACCTTATAGTAGCAATGGCATAGTGTATGTAACATACAATCCACACTTATCATACATATTTTAACATAAGGACCTGCCAACTAGATTTTCTTATACATAACCCACATATTAATCTCATATAATGACATGCCCATACATCAATCTTATATATTACTTACAAGATTTCATCAATAATTACAATTTCCTAATTATCATAAAGGAATTTCCATTTACAATTTATAAACATAAACCAAATCAACCCTCTTCACATCCCACATATGTGTATTAGACCTAACTAGTTCTAATGTTTGACTTGTCCACTAAAAATAAAACAAAAGAGGTATGAGTTCCGTGCAAACTTAGTAAGTAGGCAGGTTAGTAAACAAATAATTTGAAGCTTTCTAGAATAACATAATCAAATTCACAATTCGACTATCTCAATCACAACCATAGCATAATATGCACAAACTTATCATATTAGGTCATAATGAAATTAACATAAAATCTCTAGCATACTCACTATCCCAAGTATGGGATACTCTTGATCCCTAACAATTCGCAAAGTGACAAAACATAAGAACATCAATCCATATAACGGTACGGGGTATCCTTGATCCCCATTATTTCATACCAACACATAATTAAACCAGAATGCATGATAGTCAATGAGAGCTCAAGGGATACTCGCTATCCCCAAAATTCATTCATTCATATCAAAATCTAAACATCCATTAAAATGTGGAGCTTGGAGGTTTAGGATATTCATGATCCCATCAAACCATACATTCAAACACAAACAGAGGAGGGAGCCTACTTCATATGAAGAGAACAATTGCACCATTCTTCAACATTCATCACTCCTCACATCCCATAACTTCTTGTTCTTTGTCAAACAATCCTACATACACAACAATAATACATTCACTAATGAATTACACCATCAATAAGTCTATTGCTACATAGACCCCTTAAGTGCATAACTACACTTTACCCTTGACCATAAAGCTATTTACTTACATGCCTATTCATAATCGACCTTAAGCTACCATATGATTAGTAATCACCTCACTTTCCTCATGGTAACATTTTATCAAACAGTTATTGTGTATCACCTAATTGTCAATTTCCATAATAGTACAACAATCTATTTGCATTCTTAACATCATGCAATTCATATTTCTTATAATTCCACTCATTTGCAAAGACCACTCAAATAAATTTATATCAGTCAAGGAATTATAGCTTTTAGAGACTATGATTAGTCTCTTAGGATGTATATATATCTGCCAAGTGCATAGAGGCACTTTAACCTTATCCATAAGGCCATTTAGCTCATATTCCTTTTTGTAATTATTCATACGTCATGCCTCTTAATACAATGTTTTATCATTTTATGCATAGCTATTCACAAGCCACAATCGGATGAGTCAATCCTAAATGAATTCTGATTAACTCATTAGATCAAATACTTCATAGGTATCCATTAATTGCAAGTTTCTACAAAACATGGGATTAGGAGTTTTCATTTCTAATGGTATATAATGAATTGATAGGGATATCCTCATTAGATTCACTTTAAATACATGCTAATCAACTTATAATTCAATTAAACCAAGCAAAAACTCATTTTCACCAAAATCCCCAATTTATTATTTATGAATTATTGTTCATATTATGGAATCATACATAATCACATTTAATCAACTCCAAATCATGCCACAAACACCCTAATCAAATCTCCCTCTTAATTTACATAGTTCAATACTAATTTTACCCCTAGGGTTACTGTTCACAAATAGGGTTAATGCATAATCATGAATTTCCAAGTTTAAATTATTCCAAAATCATCACAAAGCATGTATTGCTTGTTTTCCCACGAATTTAATAATTAAATCATGCGAAAACCCCCAATTCTATTTTTCACGAAATGGGGTCTAATCCTATCTTAACAAACAATGCAATTTAATGGGAAATAAACATACTTACCATGATTTCCAAGCATGGCATCCAATCTTCCATCATTTTTAGCTTCCACTCCTCAAGAATCACCCATGGGTTACATCCATAAGGGTTCCCATCCAAGAAGACAAACCTACCCAAACAGTAAGAAAATGAAGTTTTCATCCATGAATCCAAGGATTTTCATGCAAATCTAAAAGATCTCTAGCTAAATTCATCAAAAAAATGAGTTTAGAGGAGGGGATTTCGTAGCTAAGGGCATGGGGAAGGAAGGAGCTAACAAAGAATGAAGAAAATGAGCTGAAAATCCCTTAAAATGGCCACTAACCTAAAAACGCCCTGGCTTAGAATTGGAGGCCGCTGCCTCTAAAATGTGCCATTTCGCTGTCTCTAGGAGCAGTTTTAGGTAATTAGTCATAACTTTCTTGTATGATATCCAAATTGAGTATTCTTGATGATTTAGAAAGATAATTTTAAGATCTATAATATTTATGTTGATAAATATTTTTATTTATCCTCTAAATATGATTAATTTAACCTTAAAGTGATACCTTTTGTTTTAACATGATATAAAACTCTAGAGAAAACTATAGTGTTTTAGCTATAATTTTCTCATATGACATCCAATTTACATGATTCTTGAATAATTGGAAGTTTGATTTAAAGATATACAACTTTTATGTTGAACAATTTTCCTAAATCATTCATCAACTATGTCAAAAATTAGGTACAATTGACACCAACATCATATTCAACGTCATGTTCTCATGCACTTGTGCTCAAAACATAAATTAACTTCAAAATTTCTTTATTCTTTTCCATGTATTTCCTTTATGTTTTTCCCTCCATTTTTCATGTGGTTTTGTGCCACAAGTTTTCACATAATTATTTCATCAATTGCATAATAGAATTTCCTCAAATAATTTGGAAACACCCCGTATATGCAAATACCATTTCCTTTAACTTAAATGCATTTCAAATATACATGAATTATTTCCTTCAAAACAATTTTTTCCTCAATTATGTCATTATACTTAAATGAAAAAAAATTTACCCCCCATTTTCAACACCCAGGTGTTACATTAGAATGGGAAGTAATGTGAGGTGTGTGATAGACACACTCATGGTTATGATTGTATATGCCTGAAGGGTGTAGTGCATTATAGTGAATAGAGGAGGAAGCGAGCCCCCTAAAAATGTATATGCATGCTATGATTCTTTAATAATTATATTCATGTTCTGGATGAGAACATGTTGATCCTAGTTTATTATTGTTTTATATTTTTGCCTACTTACTGAGTTACCCAGAGTTATGCCTTCTTATGTTGAATTTTTTGCTAATAGGCCAAGTGAAGACTCCCAACTAAGGATTGGGATTGGCGAGTGAAGATATGAAGATATGTTTGATAGTATGATAAATTGGGATTGGAATCCCCTGATATAGATATAATCATATTTGATTAAATTATAGTATTATTGTAATTGAGAATTGTATGTGATGTATAATGTATAGGATAATGATGTACGACATGTCATATTCATTTAAGTATGATATTGTGATATAATGGTATATTTTCAGGGTTAAACATTATCATCATGATCCAATTCCAATTTTAGGTGAAGTTGTGAGTGTGGGTTTGGGTGTTTTAGACATAATTATGATTTTATAGTATAGAAATGTTAATTATATTGATTCAATACATGTATATCAGGTTTAAATGTCCATAATATAAGGTAGACTTTGCCAAATTTTAGGTAGGATATATCCCTTAAAATTAGGAAAATTGTGAGAATATGGTAAGATTTCCCTTATAAAAAAGGAAAATGGTAACCATCCGCATCGGCCCCAATGTGGCATGGTCAAAATATAGGGTGGGGGGGCAGGGGCAGGGCATTACATCAATAGAGAGGAGCAGGGAGGAGTAGAGTTGGAGGGGAGCAAGCAGCAATGGGAATAGGGAGCTCTGGCCAAGAAAAGGGAGGGGTGGGACGGTGGTGGCTGCAGAAGGGAGCTGTGGTAGCTGATGTTGGCGAACAATTAAAGGGGAGCAGGGAGAGTCTTGGCAGGGAATAGGGAGGTGTGGGGAGTTAGGAGGAGATGGGTTTTTGATGAAGGGGAGCAGGGAGGAGTGGGACCAAAGTGGAGCAAGTAGAGGCGAGGAGCTAGGAGGAGATGGGTTTTTGACGAAGGGGAGCAGGGAGGAGCGGGGCTAGAGTGGAGCAAGCAGCAACAAGAACAGGGAGCTCTAATAGGGAATAGGGAGGGGAAAGGAGCAAGGAGGAGATGAGTTTTTGACAGAGTGGAGCAAGAGCGACGGAAACATGGAGGGGCGAGATGATCGGCCGGGTTTTCGGAACTTGGCAGCTAACAGTGGTGAACGATCGGAGCTATGGTTTTTGTAATCTCACCTTTCGAGTGAGTGGGTGGGAAGAAGATGGAGCGAGAGTGATTTTCAGTTTCGTCATTTATTTTATTTTTTATAATAATAATAGCTTGAACTAGGCCGCAGTTGGCCCAAACTGCCCGGTTCAAGTGGTTTCTGCACAAATTAGCTAATTGGACCTGAACTAGACTACTATCCTTGTGGTTCATAGTTGGACCAAGCGGTCCAGTCCAGTTTTTAAAACACTATCCCCATCCATGCATCCATTTAAATAGAAAAGGATCCTACTTACCATAGTGGAAGAATATTTTCATAAGCCTTCAATTCAGCTCTCAATCCAACTACTTGAGTTTCACATCATTGCCCCATGAATCCCAAATACATAACAATTCCATTTACATATAGTTTTCATATTCAACACATTTAACATCAAAACAACTTCTTTACTATGTGATTTCCCTCCAAATTATACTAATCCCTTATCCCACTTCATTAGAGTTTTAGGGTTACACTCATACCCTTTTATACACGATTTACTTCTCATTGAGGTATTTCCTCACATATTTTGTGAGCATCACTTTATTTCTGTGTTTCAACCATTTCTACTTTGTTCCTTATTGAGACAATTCATTAAACACTTCACGTGCATGCTATTAGTTTGAAGATTTAAGCAATATGACACATGAAAAATTTGCTTTCAACCATATACATTCTTAATCTCACATAATTAACATGATATTAACCATCAAACAACTCATCTGCATGCATCTAAGTTTCCAATTTTCATCAACATCAATCATGGTGTAGGAAATTCTAGCAACATCACTACTTAATCAACATAATTAACATCAAAAGCCCCATCATAACTCATCAATTAAATCTTTAATTAACCAAAATAGTTGCCCATCATCATTCACGTCCAAATCCCCTCCACCACATGTTGCTGTCCACTTTGTGGACAATAACTTTGATGGCTAGATCCCATCCAACCCATCATATATTTATTGTAATTTGTATTATACCCATTTTCCGCATGAAATCCATACTGATTCCATGTTAAATTACCTTAAACAGTAGCCACATTTATGCATAAAAGTCCTAATAAAATAATAATCAAAATTTATTTGGTAAAGGGGCTTACCAACAAGTTTGGGTGACGATTCCTCCACAAAACATAATTCCCAACTAGAATCTCCCAATCTCCACTAGGAGCAACATCAAACAGACGATTTTCTCTCTTTGTGTCCCAAACAAATGAGGATTTTGTGTGCTATGATGCATGGGTGGTGATTAGATGTATTAGGGAGCAAGTTTGGGCATGAATGGGAAAAAGGTAGGTCACGAATGGGTTTGGGAGAGGGTGAAGGAGTACATAATTTGCTCTTGCTTTTAGTGCTCTAATGGTGCACCATGCACATGTACACCTAATCAATGCAATTAACCCCATTAATTAGGAAGTTTAATTCCATCAAATCCCCCCACCATATAGACATTAAACTGCATAATTAATTTACTCAAATAAATAGGAATAATGTCATTTAGTCATGATTATCATGCCTTAATCATTTTTCGGGCCATTACTTACCCACTTGATAATTAAACCTTAAATATTACATAAAAATCATTAAACCATATTAAAATTACTCATTATATACATATATTTATCTTTATGGGTCTTACATGCAAATTTCTAAAATTATTTTGCAAATATAATACATAAAATTTTAAAATTAGCAAGCTAATCATGTCATTTTCATTTTAATTATCCATTAGAAGTAGTTTCGGTGCATTGGGCATAACTTCCGCATAAAAATCATGTGATTCTTGATAAACTTGAAAGATAATTTCAATGGCTACAACTTTTATGTTGATAACATTTTCTAAATCATCCAAATTCTATGCCAAAAATATGATACAAGTGACACATTTCATATTCAACTTCTTTTTAATATACTTTAGTGCTCAATCACAAATTAATTTCAAAATTTTCTTCCCATATGAATATAATCAATATGTATACATTAAAATAAGCAATTTATCTCCTCAAATTAACAAGTATAATGGCATATAATCATCTCATAGAGGAAATTTCATAACAATCTCTTCACAACTTAATACATTTATATACATTTTGACCTCTGGTGATAATTCAAGAAAAATTTTGGGGAAGTTTCCTCATTTTGGGGAGCTTATCCTTCCATTTGAGACATGATTTGAAAGGAAATTTTTTTGTTTTCTTCTAATTTCATAGTTGCAATTAGTGGAGCAAGTGGAAGTAACATTTTTGGTAGGAAATCAAAACACTAAATCAAGGTAAACACCATTTCCCAAATCAGTTTCTATTTATGTTAGTTTTTAGGGTTGTTTATATGCAAAGCATGATTTTCTTGGGCATGATTAGGCATGAATAATTAGGGATTTCATGGGGGAAATGGTATAATACAAATTACAATAAAAATATGATAGTTTGGATGGGCTCTACCCATCAAAGTTGCTGTCCACTTTGTGGACAGAAACCTATTTGACGTGGTGGAGGGGATTTGGACGTGAATGATGATGGACAGTTGTTTTGGTGAATTAAGTGTTTAATTGATTAGCTATGATGGGATTTTGATGTTAATTGTGTTGATTAAGGAGTTATGTTGATGGAATTTCATAAACCATGATTGATGTTAATGAAAATTGAAAGATTAGATGCATACACATGAGTTGTTTGATAAAATGCATGAATGGTGATAACGGGCAAATTTTAAATGAATTTTAATGGTTAATTACCTTGTATATGTTGTTAATGTCATGTTAATTATGTGAGATTAAGATTTCATATGGTTGGAAGTGAATTTTTCATGCATCATATTGCTGAAATTTTCAAACTAATAACATGCTTGTTAAGTGTTTGATGAAATGTCACAATGCAATTATGTAGAATGGATGGGTAGTTTATGTAATGACTTTAGGCCTTAATTAATTAAGATAGTTTTTTAATGATGATGTAAAATTTTTGGTTAAATAAGGTAAGAAAGGGAGCAAAGGAGGATGCAGGTTGGGAAGGATAACTAAGTATGACGGAAGGGGGCAGCGAGTGGGAGCCAAGGCTCCTAAATTGGATGCCACGACCCCCAAGTAGTATATTGCAAAATTTTATTTTTTATTATTATTTATGTACTAAAGATGATGAAATGTGCTAATGTGACATATATCTAAGAGTCATTATCTGTGTAGGGCTATCTAAGTATGAAATAGAAGTCAAATCAAGGAACATGAGGATTTCAGAATGGCTTTTCATCAAGGTAAGTAAGCTTCTTTTTGTTTGAATGGAAGCAATGATGGGGATAGTGAACATCCCATATTTTGTACACAAGCATGCATGAATGGATGGGGATAGTAGATATCCTGTACCTTGTTAAAGATTGATGTTTATTAGGTTTGGTAAAAGCATGAATGTTGGGGATAACGAGTATCCCTTGATTTATAATAAGTGCTATTTATTAAGTTGTATAGAGTTTCCTTTATTGGGGATGGAGAATATTCTATTTATTTATCTGAATTAGGGATAGAGACTATTTTGACATTGTATATGAATGCAAACATAAAGTGATGATCAAGATAATTTCATTGTGCAAAAGGATCTATCACTCCTAATTCCCTTCTAGTCATTCAAAATCTCTCATCTTGGATTGGCATAGTCAAAATGTCTACCAAGTGCTTTTTAGTTGAATTCTAAATAGACATTGTGATTTTTTACATGATCTCTAATGAAATAATGTCTAATTTATATATGCTTAGATCTAGAATGCATAAAAGGATTCTTGGTCAGATTTATCACACTTGTATTGTCACATCGAATGGTTGTATCAACAAATTTAAAGTTATAGTCTCCTAGTTGCTATTTCATCCATAGAATCTATACACAATAACTTCTAGTTGTAATATATTTAGCCTTGGTAGTTGACAATGCAACAGAGGTCCACTTCTTGGAAAAAAATGATATGATCATGCTTCTAAGAAACTGACAAATTCCTAAGGTACTCTTCCTATCTACTCTATAATCAGCAAAATCAACATCAAAGTATCCAACTAACTCAAAATTTGAACCTTTTGGATACCATAAACTAAGGTTTGGAGTGTCTAAGAGGTATCTAAAGATTTTTTTAATAGCAATAAGATGTGATTCTCTAGGATCTGGCTAGAATCTAGAACACATACATACACTAAACATAATATCTGGCCTACTTGCAGTAAGATACAATAAAGATCCTATCATGCTTTTGTAAAGCTTTTGGTAAATAGATTTACCTTTTTCATCTTTGTCCAATTTGATGGAAGTGATCATTGGAGTTCCATACCTTCTTCCATCTTTAAGTTTGAATTTCTTTGGCAGTTCCTTTGTGTATTTAGTTTGGTGGATGAAGATTCCTTCTTTTGTGTGCTTCACTTATAGTCCTAAAAAGAAGTTCAATTCTCCCATCAAACTCATTTTAAATTCTCCTTGCATCAACTTAGAAAACTCTTGACAAAGATTTTCATTAGTAGCTCCAAATACAATGTCATCAATATATATCTACACAATAAGAGTATTGTTCATAGCAGGCTTAATGAAGAGTGTGGTATCAACTTTACCCCTTGAAAATCCTTTCTCAATCAAAAATCTACTTAGCCTCTCATACTATGCTCTAGAAGCTTACTTAAATCCATACAGGGATTTCTTGAGTTTGAAGACATGGTTGGGATCATGAGGATCTTCAAACTCTAAGGGTTGTTCAACATAAACTTCTTCATTAATGAAACCATTCAAAAATGTAGATTTTACATCTATTTGGTAAAGTTTAGAATTCATGGAGTAGGTACCATGTTGGGCCAAACCACTATAAAAATACATGTGTACTTTATGTTGTATAATTGATTTCTCTTTATTTTCAACACTTTGATTTTATAATTGGCCAAAACTTGAAAAGCTCAATTCACACCCCCCCTCTTGAGCTACATTAGATTAGGACCATCATTCTTAGTTATTCATTTAGTGCATTTTATACTCTCTTTTAATGCTTAACTAATGGCCAATTAGGGGCTTCATTTAAATCATTCAAATCTACTTTGTTCCTCATTGAAGCATTTCATCAAACATCTCATATGCATAAATTAATCTATCAATTTTCCGCAATATGTAAAAGTTTCATACACTTCTCACAACCTATAATTTGTATTTAACATAATTATCATCATAACGACATCATAAATACATCAATTAAGCCCCAAATCAATCAATTTTGCTGCCCATCTTCACCTCTCAAGAAAATCACAATCCAACGTAGAGGAATATTGTTGTCCATGAAACATGAATTTGTCATTTCCAATTACCACAAATTGCTGCAATTATCATAATATTCACTTCCCCTATGAAATACCCAACTAATCCATGCCAACTCCTCCAAATTGCTGCCTAGGAATTGCACAAAACCCTACCCAAAATAGAAATTTTGAAATTGGTTTGACTTACCATCGAAATTGAGCGTTATTTTCTCCCTAAAAACAAAACCCAACTTGAATCTCTAAATCCTGTCCATGAATTGTAGCAAGAGGTGTTTCCCTAATGTAAAATAGATTTCCTCCTCTCCTCCATTGTCCAAATGAAAGGGGTTTTTTGCATAACTTGTGTAGATGATGAACGCACACAAAAGGGAAAATTCCTTGCTGAAATTTTTATGAAAAAGGGGCATGAATGGCTGCTACAAAAGGGTGGGGCATGGGGGACAAAAGGGAACGAAATGGGGGTGGAGGAGATGGTGGAACGTCTTAATCTCAACATGACTTGCGTGCTCTGGTAGTGTAACCTCATGTCCTAACATGCACCCTTTCTTTCACAATATTCCCTTTGAAATAAATATGATTAATGTTGTTTAGTAACCCCTCATAAATACATTGAATTGCATAATCAATTCCTTCAGAATTTTAATTAATACATGTGCACAAGAATTCTAGTTTAATTATTTATAAAAAAAAATTCCTTAAAAAAATCCAAGGTGTCACACCACCTGCTGGTTTTCAACCCCAACCAACTGAAAAGAAGCCTTCACTTGAAGATGTCATGAGTGCTATTAGTACCTTTGTAATAGAAATTCAATCAAGATTTACAAGGAATGAAGCAAGACTTGACAATATTAAGATGCACATGGGAATTATGAATGCATCTATCAAGTCTTTGGAAACTTAGTTAGTCAACTTGCAAATTCTGCCACTAATCCAAACAAAGGTGCTTTTCCAAGCAACATTGAGAAGAATTCAAAGGATCAATGCAACACTGTAACACTAAGAAGTGGCAAAGAATGGGAATCTCCAAGGAAGCATCAGGAGCCACCATCATTCTTAGAATTAATGGATCAAGATGCAGCACAAGAACAACCAGAGGAAGAGAAGAAAGAAGAACCCAAAAGGGATGTTTACAAACCTAGGAGGATTTTATTTCCTAATAATCCTCCAATTTTAAAAATTCCACTTCCTTTTTCTCAATGATTTCAAAAGAAGAAATTGATGAATAATTTTAGTAAATTATGGAAGGATTAATTCTGCAATTTCGTTTAACCATGAAAGGGATAATTATACACATGAATTAATCATATTTGTGAAGGGATTTAATTATGTAATTCAATGAAATTTTGAGAGAGATGGTTAGTAACATATGGATTGTAATTATTTTGAAATGTTTATGGTGGAAAGATTATGAAAAGTCATTGCAAAGGGCTACATGTGTATGGTGTGAAGATGCACCATTGGAGCATCAAACGAGTAACATGTTAAATTGCTCCATCATGCCAATTCATCCAACCCATCCCCACTTGACACTTGACCTTCTTTGCAACCACTTCCCACCCATTCATGCCATCTTTCTCTCATCATTTTAGTTAGAAAAATTCTCCTATGTGTGTGCAACCTTACCCATAAGAATTGGTGATGAAAACCCCATTTGTTATGGTGGAGAGGAGGAAAATCTGTTTCATTAAGAAATGTCCTCCCTTACTGCAATTGGTGGAAGTAAATTAGAGATTTAAGTTGGATTTTCATTTCTAGGAAGGAAAAAACACTCAAATTCGAGGGTAAGTTTCTCCCCAAAACCTATTTGTAAAATTCTATTTTGCTAGACAAATTCATGGACTGTTTGTGGCATTTTTGGAAGAATTTTATTGGATTTTCATAGGGAAATGAATGGAATGTTTAATTGCAATGTCAGGAGTGAAATTTGACCATGAAAAATCTGTGCAAATGGCTATAATTGGATTGCCATTTTTTGCACCTTGTGCAATGCATTTCATGAATGGGGTTATTGGGAAGTAAATTAACTAGGTTTAGTGGCTTAATGCATTAGTTAGCAATGCTATTTTGATTTTAATTATGTTGAGCTATGATTGTATGATGTTAGGAATGAATTTTTGTTATTGCATCTTGCTGAAAATTTCAACTTAAATGATGCATATTAAATGTTTGATAAAATGCTTCTATGAAAAACAAGATGGATTTGGATGATTTAAAGATAACGCTTAATTGGCCATTTAATAGGCACTAAAACAGGTCATTGATGTTCTTAATGAATGATTAAAGAAGGCTAAAATTTTGAGCAGTAATATGAATAAGTTAACATGCAATTTTTGTACTTGAATTACACTAAAAAAACTTTCATAAGTTGACAACAATATGGGTAGCAAAATGGATAGATTGTGAGATTGTGACACCTAAGAATGAGGTTCAGTCTACTTGAAATGATGCATGAAATAAGGGAGGAAAATAAATAGGTTTAAGCCTTGACATTATGACAATTCCCATGTTAAAATGAAGCTCAAGGACCTTTCATATGGTAGATTAAACAAGTTGTAAATATAAAGACTTCAATTATGGAAAGCCATGTTGATAATGGTTTGCTTAAAGCTTCCTTTGTATGAAATTAGCTACCTTAATTGAAGTTTATTGTTGGTTTTAAAGTTTGAAATGCATAAGTAGAATATGACATTGCCTAATGTAAATGGAATGGATTACAATTGGGAAATTTCCCTTTAAGGGGCTGGTTTGTGGATATTGAGTTTACCAAATGTGGAAATGACTAAAGTAGTGCTTTGATTAAAAGTCCCCAAAATTGGGCCATATGGAGTTCCAACTTGAAATGAATGATAATTTTCACCAAAAAAAGTGGTTGGATTGTATAATTGAGTAATGAGATAAGAATAAACCCTATGATGTGATTAGGTGGGTTTCATATTTTTATGAATTGAGTAGACTTTCCCATTTGAAATGTATATAAATTGAATGTTGGTGCATGTGATATGTGTAGGGCTATACGAGCAATGATTGGAGGCTAAATCATAGAACTTGAAGATTATGAAATTGTACTCCATTAAGGTAAGTAGGTTCTTTTTCTTGTTCATATGTGAATGTATGATTGATGGTATTGTGAGTATCCCATGATTATGGGTATCATGTTTTCAATGATGTTTATTTTACTATGTGGATGTGTGGATTGTTGGGGATAGCAAGTATCCCATGAGTTTACATTGATTAGTTTTTATTATCTTGTGTGAATGTGTGGATTTTGGGGATAGAGAGTATCCCATGCTTTTATATAAAACAATATTTATTATGTTATGTGAATGTATGGATTGATGCAGATAATGAGTACCCCATGACTTTATTAAGTGATATTTGTTGTATTACATTGTTGATTGAAATGATGAAATTGTGTATTACTATGCAATGGCTTTGAATGATATACAATTATGATTGAAATATCATTGATATTGCATTGCTTTGCATTCCATTATGAGTCATGAATCATGATGAACATGATTATGTTATGTGGTATGTAATGATATGATGTCAGATGAGGATGTTTGGATGGACAAGTGGTTGTGCTATATGATATTTAATGGTATTATGTTAGATGAGGGATGTTTGGATGGATGGAGGGATGGTGAAAATGCAAGTGGATAATTGTGACTCTTATGGAAATTGGTTTGGATATGCCTTTGGGGGCATTATGCCCTTGCAAGTCAAAAATGATTTGCCTAGGTTTCATTAACATGATATGACACCTGTAGGGTGTTACCCTGCCTGGATGGTATGGTTATGATATGATATGACACTCGTGGGGTCACCCTGACACCCTGCCTGGATGGTATGGTTATGATATGATATGACACTCGTGGGGTCACCCTGCCTAGATGGCATGATTACGATATGATATGACACGCGTGGGGTGTCGCCCTGCCCAAAATGGCACGATTATGAATATGATACAACACCCGTGGGGTGTCTAGATGTATTTGAATGGCATGCCATGTGATATTTGAATAGAAATGATTGTGATTTGTGAATTTGTGATGATGAATAGATATACATAAGGATGATATTCTAATGATGATAAATGTGAACCCTTGACTAGAATGTAGATGATGAATATGTTTTAAAGAGAATGAATTGTTGATAATAATGTATTTAGAATGATATGTTTGGATGGGAATGAATTGATGATGAGATTGGACATAGTAATGATATAATGTTAATGAATGTGAATGGATGTGAGTGACTTGATGATGAGGCGATACATGAGTCTTGATTATGAGGATGAGTGGCAGCGAGGTTGCATGGTAGTCAGGTTGCATATGAATTAGTATTATGAAAATGTGTGCATCATGAGCATGTGGACAATGTTTCATTTTCCTACACTATCATGAAATTCCATATGTCATGGAATTGTTTGTGTATTGCATTTAATAATGATTCCCCAATGCTTTATTTATCATTGTTTTTCATTTTTCCTACTTACTGAGTTTGCTCAAACTCACGCCTCTTTTTTTAAGTTGACAGGTCAGGCAATGAAGCCCAACTGGGGTTGGTGCTCATGATCAGGATTTGAAAAAAACCTTCTTGGTGTATTTTTAATAAATTTGGGGATAGTAATTCCTCATAATAAATATGAAATTTTTAGTTGATAAAAATTCCAGTCATGATGTATATTGAATTGTATTTGAAGAAATTGTATGGGCATGTCATAATAGTAGAATGTATGGGATGTACGTAAATGTATTTTTGTGCAAGTCCAATAATGCCATTGCCATTTAGTTTTGATTTTGGGCAGTATATGGGTATGGGTGTGTATTATTGTTTGTGATACTGATGTATGATATATTAGAAATATGGAATTATATGAAGAATGTTGTATAGGTGCACAATCCTTATATTTCAGGGGAGATTCAGCCAGACTTATGGTAGAATCCTTCTCTCGAGTACAAGATGGTAGCGCCCAAAGAGCGAGGTATTACAAACTATAAATAAAGTGCTTCTTGGGAGGCAACCAAGCTTTCAAACTTTTCCCTTTCTTTCATTTATTCTCATTAACTTAGTTTAGTTTATCAATTTAATTTTTAGTTGGTTTTTCTTGATGTAGATGATCCAAAAAGCTAGGCACACCATGAACAACAACCTTCCTACACCATTAGAGGAAAAAAATGTCCCCACAAGGAAGTTTCTTTCCCCCTTGTGCATTATTTTTAACATTGAGGATAATTGTTGATTAAAGTTTTGGGGTATTTGGGGAATTTCATTGAATTCTTGGGAAAGTTTTTTTTCCAAATTGAGCTTAATTTCTTTGATGAGCTTCACTTTTGATGACTGTAATGCCCTAAAGTTTTGAGGTATGGGTAAATTTATTTATTTAGTTAGAAATGAATGGTGCATGTATCTTCATTGAAAAGATAGCAAAATTAGCAATATAAATTGATAGAATCGTGAAGAGCATGATTAATGATATGTGTATTATGGTTCATTAGATAGAACTATGTTGAAAAAGTTGCAAAACAGTGGAGAAAAAGGGGGCGCATGTACATAGCTTACCATGCACCTCCAGAGAATCATGGGTGGAAGTCTTAAAATAGTCCACCAACCATCCCAAACCCTAGTTTCATGTTTCTAACCCCACCCACGTACTAGCCCTCTTGGGGAATCCAATTCTATAGCCAAATTCAATGGATTTCATTAGGGAAATCGACGGCAGTGCGTACAACGACTATCCAAAGTCAGGAAAATGCAAGAATTGGACCATTAGAGTAGTAGAAAAAAGAAGGAAAGTTGGGAAAATTTCCTTAAAGGGAGTTTTGTTGAAAATTTGTGGAAGAAAGCTAAGGGATAAGCGATTTTCTTGCCTAATTAGTATTCTTGCTAAGTAATTTGATACAATTATGGTTTATAGCATATGTTCTGTGAAGAGCTAAAGTTTAGGAGATTGAAATTTTGGGGAAAGATGATTTGAACAAGGATTGGAGGTTATGATCCTTAATTAAAGAGTTACTTATATTAAAACATGTTATTTTGTCATTTAGGAAAGAAACCCTATACTGGTTGTAGTAGAATTGTGAAATCTGGAAGTTGCATATCAAATGTTCGATGAAATGAAATTAAGAATAGTATATCATAATTAATCCTTGTTATGGATATCTTAATTGTCGCTTCACTGAGGTTTAAACTAGGCAATTAGATAAACCCTAGAAAGGGCTATGTGGTGAACTTGGACTAGGGTTGAAGTCAATAATGTTTTATGAATTTCAATTGTGTAGATACTAATGGGACGTGTATTGTATGTGTAGGATTGTAGATGGTTGAATTGGACTTGGGGAATTCTGAGTTTAAGATAAAAAGGGTGTGGTTATTAGCATAAAGATAAGCAAGTTTACTTTCTTTATGTCATTCAGTTGAATTGTCATGACTATGCATTATGGGCATTGTATATTAATTTTGGGTAAAGTACTGTTTTATGTCTTGGGCATGTTTAACCAGTGTGAATTTTGTGGAGTGATGATTGGAAATAAGGGATGTAAGTCTATGTGTTTAACTACTTAAGTCTTATTGTATATTTAGATCTATTAATTTCATTGAGAGTTATAGACACATTGCATTGTTTAATTTGTGATAGTATCATGTGTATGACTGAGCCCCAAGATATATGGGAATAATGGGGGAGAATGAAGGTCTATATCAAATGAATTAAGGTGTAATTAAGATGGTTGAACAAGGTAAACAAGGGAGCAAAGGAAGATGTAGGCTGGGGAGGTAAACTAGGTGTGACAAGTGCATATAGCGGGTGGGAGCCGCGGCTCCCAACCTGGATGCTGAGGTGCCTAAGTGTGTAAGGCCAAGCAGTATGGGTAGAAAGTGTGGGTTGCAGCCCCCAATTAGTATATTGCAAAAATTATATTTATTTATTTATCAAAATGATGATTTTAGTTAGTTTTTGAAGAAAGATCTCCCTTAGAAAATTTAGAACATTATTTAGTGCTTGTAAAGACATGAAAATGGGATGTAAAATGCTAGAATGGTATATAATTATTTTGGTCCTTGTGAAGTATGATTATCCCAGAATGTCATTGTTGTAGATGTGATAAGCATGGTTGGCATGGTGGCCTATATGGTCGGATGTGATATGCTTGGTTGGCGTGGTGGGCCGTATGGTTGGATATGAATATGCTGGGTTGGCATGGAGGCCTGGATGACTTGGTTTATGTGACTCACCAAATTACCTCATCAAGTGTGGATGGATAACTTGTGATCCCTATAGAGAAAAGAGGGCAGGGTGCTATGGATGATAGTGAGAGACTATCATGTGCCTAGCAGGCTTCGTAGCTAGGGGTACAAGGAGGGACTGGAATACATTGAAGAGGGACAGGGGGGGCTATTTGTTCTGTTGACTGCCTCCTAAAGATTGAGTAGGGATGATGCTAGTGGATTGACAAAGTATGATGGGGTATGGATATGACTAAATGAGAGTAAAATGAGATGAGAGAAATATGATGATAGTGGCATGTTAAGAGTGAGCTAAGGATAAGCCAAGTCTAGATGAATTAATAACCATCGATGTATTTTACTAATGAACTATAGTTGCATTGTTATGAGACACAGTATGTTATTGATTTCTATATGTATGTGATATGATCTTGAATTAATATTTTATTGTTAATTACTATTTAATCATATACCAATTTACTGAGTTGCTTAGACTCACCCTATTTTAATTATAATTTTTAGTTGACAGGCCTGAAGATGGAGACCAACATGGGTTGAAGCTCAGAATCAGGATAGGCTGTGAATGGCACCCGTTAAGAGTTTATAATTAAGAAATTCTCCTTTTTGGCATTTCTAAGATGTATATATAATATAAATTGTAAATTTCTAAATTTTAAGCAAGTGTAATATACAAATTTATGTAAATTAAGTTTATTTGCATGTCATTATAATAGGTTGTGTATGAAATCCTTCTAACTACCTCCATCATAATGCGACTGTTGATTCTAAGTGAGCTTTGGGTGTGTGATGTTTGATTAATGTGATTTTGGTATGCATAATTATATATATGATGATGGATTATACAAGTGGGATATGGCCAGTATAAGGGAGACTATCCAGAGTTCCTCATGATACTGCCCTACCATAGCGCCCAAAAAGTGGGGCATTACAATGACTTAACTAAGAAAACCTGAGAGCAATTGTGTGAAATTGATGAATTTGAATGGGATTGGATTCATTGATTTTATCTCGATGATCACTGACCTATGCTTAGTTTTTTATTGCCATTGCACATGATTTTGAAGGGTAGGCACTACTTTGTGATTTAATGATTCTTGTGTTAAGTCTTTCTTTTTCATGAATGATGAAATTTTAATTGAGCACATTATGTTATGATCATGTGAAGTGTATGTGGATTAGTTGATAATGTTGTAGATTTGAAGATATATTTTGATTAATATGAGCATTATAGAACTTGTTTAATTATCCCTCAAGATGAAATTCTATATTACATGTCTACATGGAGATGATTTAGGCGTTCTTTGATTAGTTTGAGCCTTTTAAGATAACCTAGTACATCACTATCACTAGTGTCCCCATTGAGTCTTAATGAAAGAATGACATATGCAAAGCATGTGAAAGACTGCCATTCAACTTTCCTTTCTTTAGCTTTATCATCTAGACCCTTGTAACCTAAAAAACCATGCTTGACCAATTAAGAAACATATACACAAGGTTGTTAGAGAGGTATGAATGAAGCAAAAGAAGATAAGTTTGAGGGTCTTGAAAAGAAAAATGCCAAAAGGAAAAGAAAAAATGATGAAAAGAAAAGAATCACTAAGGATTCATCCCTTATTAGGGGTATCACATCCCAACGAACTCAAAAAAAAAATAAGTTTGGGGGTGTGGTAGTAATACAACCTATAAAAAAAGAGAAGAGCAAAAAAAAAGTAAAAGGAGTGAACATTCATGTGCAAAGTCATTTATGATCTCTTACTTTATGAATTCTTATTCCTTTTCTTTCGTTAGCCAAACCCAAGGCTCCATTACAAGTTTAACAAAGACTTATTAATCCAAGTGATTAGAGTTTTCCACATTAGTTGAGAGGGATTATGAAAAGCAAGCTTATAGGATGTTTTATAGAGACCATTAGAGTCACTGAATTGAATGTTGTTGATTGAAAAGCAAACATGTAGCATAAGATTAACAAAGCACATGCACATAATTTCACTTTATGAAGAGATTGATGATGCATAAGTTTCATGAGATTACTTGGAAAGTGTCATGAGATTACTTGGCAAGTGTTTTAAATGATTTTTGAGTTATGTGTTCATGTGTAATTTTCAGGCATGTTCTTGATTGTTTAAGAGAGATTATCTTGAATGTCTCATCAAACATGATTGTTGTTTTGCTCAAGGATGATCAAAAACTAACTTTAAGGGTATTTGATGATTTTATAATTCAACATGTTTTAATACTTAAATTCACCTATTTTGGATCGATAATTGACATGATTTTATTGATTTATAATCATGTTTGATTAAATATTGCACTTAATGGAGTTAATTTTTGTTTCATATTTCAAAACAAGTTGAAAAAAGAGCTGAAATGACAAAGGCATTACTTGTAGTCAATTTTTGGCATAGATGGAGGCTAATTTGGGAAAGTGTTCAATACAAAAGTTGTATCCCTTTAAATTATATTTTCAACACATCAAGAATTACATGATTTCAATATTGTATGAGAAAGATATAGCCAAAATAGTGGAGAATGTTCCTAGTGACGTTGTGGGCAAGAAGTTGGGCGTCGCGGTGCCAAATCCAGTACAAAGTAAAAAATTGACATTTTGGGTAGCAAGTTGGGCATTGCGGCTCCTGGATAGGGCATCGAAATGCCAATTCAATGTAGAAACTTAATATTCTTTAGCTTTTGCAAATTTAATGCACAAAGTACACTATAATTATGTATTTGGGTCCAAACTAACCCTAATTGGGGTTATTTAAATAGTTTTTAACATAGAAATAGGGACTTCTGGTGGAGAAGTCCAAGATAAAAAGAAATTATGGTGCAAAGTTAGAGGAAGATCAACTTCAACTTAGAGTTTTATTATTCTTTATTATTCTACATTTATTATTTTTCAACATGTTTAGAGTACTTGAGATTGTTTTTAATATTTTTATGAGTAACTAAACTTCTCTTTCTAGAGGAGAGATGAATCTTATGTGGATATTAAGGTGTAATTAATTTGTTATATTATGGAGAGTTTTTATTGGTTTATTTGTGATATCTTATTCTTGATGCTTTCATTTTATTGATCATCTATTGAATGATTTTACATTTAGGATTTGATGCTCAAGAGAGGTAATCCTTAATAGGATCTAGGCATCATTATAACATGAAATTCTAGATGACTTGGAAGAGCTTTTAGATTTTGTGAAATCATTCAAAAAAATATAGATATTAATGCATTCTTAATCTTAGAATTTTTATAGGGATATCAAAATTGGATTATTAAAAATAGATACTTGACTCAACACTCGGGAGAGGGAGTTGAGTGAATTGGAATTCTTGATTTATAAACCAATAGGAGGATCAATATATAATGAGTTGAAAATACCATGATTGAAGCATAAGTGAAATCGATCCTCTAGAGACTACCTTGATTTCTTTCCACCAAAGTTTATGAACTTCTACTTCTTATTCAATTTCTCTATTTTTGATTTTCCAAATAAAGTTAGGATTATTTATTGCAATAGCTAATGATTAATTGAATATACAATCCCTGTGGAGACAATAACCTTCTTATTATTATATTATAAAACTTGACACTATACACTTGCGATTGAATTGTAGTGAACAATGAATATGTGAGAAATTTAAGCTTAGCCAACTTAGAGGAAAACATTGGTTGTCCCCTTTTGTGTTTTCATGAGAATGCACATTGGAAGTCTATTTGTTATGTTCATTGACATTGCAAGTCTATCTGTTATGTTCATTGACATTGCTAAAGAGTGAATCTTGTCTTGTAAGCAAGACTTTAGAGATTTTTCTAATGGAAGTTTCTAGCTGATGTAGTTTGTCATTAACACCCGACTCCATTCTGCTCAAATTATCTTGAAGTCCCCCAAGACCTACTTCTAAATTCTTGATTCTTTCCTTGTTGATAGTCATAATGTATGGCTCTGATACTAAATGATTGGTACCAGTCAAAGGTATTTAGAGATTTGTAAAAGAAAGTATTCTGCTTAAGGTGAGAATGAACTTATGAAACTTGTAATTTGAATTTGAATGGAATCACCCCACCCTCCCCAACCCCCTCACCCTTTATATTGCTAAGTAATAGAGTTTAAATACATCAAGGACTTAACTGCTTCTCTAAACAAAAGGAGTGAAATGGCTAGTTGGCAATAAATAGCAACCGTTTTTTGAATAATGAAAATATTCTCTCTAACTCTCTAACTTAATGACTGTTTCCTATGCAAATAAAATAATAGAAATAGTTAGAGCAAACTTAAGCCGTAATCTGTGACAGCATGGTTCACATCATAGGTCATCTTACATGTCCAATGCAAATTGTTCCACACTCAATCTTCATACCTTAGGTTCTTAATGGGCACTCAAGTTAACCTTTGTGATGCCCCGCCCTGGGGCCTATGCATTTTCACATTAACCCATAATTTTTCTAATTCTAAAGGAGATATTCTGCCAAAAAACTGGCAGAGTCTACCCCAAATTGTAGAGATTTGAACATGTGCATTCTTTATGACTATAAAGCAATAATATAAATTATAAAACATACATCCACAACAACAGCCCAACTCACCCACAACTACATGTCCAAGATCGAAACTAAATCATGATGACAATATACATCCTTGGAATCATACAAATCCATTTACAATTTTGATAATTAATCATTATGACATGCCAATGTGCCACATTATATTTAATATACATCACTCTAAGTCTTCAAATATAATTATACAAATATACAATGGGATGACAATCCTAATTCATCATACCACAAGAAGAACATCTTCACTCCTTGCTCACCAACCCCAAACTACAATTAGGATTCCTTACCTTCCTACTAACTAAAAAAATAAGAATAAGAAGGTGTGAGTCCAAGAAACTCAGTAATTAGGCATGTTAGTAAACAATAATCTATTCCAAAATGCTAACTTTCATCCCAACCATGCATATAACCATTCCGTCATGGTACCTAAGAACCATAACCATGTATACAATATACTCACATCTTATTCTAAGATGTAAAACACAACATACATAAATTCATGATAATTTAATCATACCACAAGGCTCCCGTCCTCATTTTCCAATTCCAACACAATGCCCTACACCATTCAAGCGTATCAAATCATATCTTAGTTGTGTCATTTAGGCACATCATATCAAGTCTGGCCCACTCTAGGCATCTAATACCATAGTTTTTCTATGTAGGCACGACAAAGCATAATTGTACCATTCAAGCACCACATCACATCATACTATTCTATCAAATACAATTCATGGATTGTTTCACGTTCCATCTATATATATTCACATATGATTACCACAACAAGAAGAATCATGGGATAGTCATTATCCCTATCTATCATCAATTCACAATCAAAGATGAGATATTCTTTATCCCTTTCATTTAGACATTCATACACACGGATAAATATCATTATATATAAAAACACGGGATATTTTCTATCCCCATCCATCACCTATTCATAAACATCTACTGATCATTACAATCCAAGGGATATTCCATGTAGTCACCAACATAATAAAAATACTCTTATAAAAGTATAGGATCTTCAATATCCCCAATCATACATCCATCCCTAGATACAACCAAATGAGATATTACATATCCCCATTCAAAATGACATTCAACTAAAAGAGGAAGCCTACTTACCTCCTTGACGAATCCTCTCTTAACTTATTAAGCTTCATAATGCCACAAGTTCCACAACTTTCATTTGCTTAATAGTCTTACACATACCATAATTTCATTTATTTACAAAAGCAAATGCATTCAACTCATGTCAAGCCAATGAATTTGAATTGTTGGACACTATTAATCAGACCATTAGTGAATCTAGCTACTCTTCGAGTGTATAACTACATTTTCACCTTAGGCATAAGGTTATTATATATTATATAACATAGTGTTAATGCCTCTTTTATACACAATCACAAGCTACAATATAATTAATCAATCACCTCACTTCCCTCATGGAAGTATTTCATCACACATGTGATAAACACTAGTTAAATTATGATTTTGTCACAAGATATCTCTAGGAACATTTCTTTCTTACAATATTCATCTTATATATAACATAATATATCCGTAAACAACTTTAGAATCACTCAATTAAGCTTTTAATTCAATTAAATCATGGCTCACATAGCCTATATAGAAAAACCCTTTTCAACCCCAATTAGGTCATATCCCAAACTCAGATTTTTCACTCCTTAACAACCGAAAAAAGTCTCAAAACATTATAAGTCATGCATTAATCATTTTCCCTCATGATAATTACCCATAAGCTATGAAATTGGGGAACACCACTGTTCACAGATTAGACAAAACCCTAGAAAGGCATAAATTCCAATTTCCTCATGCCCAATTTGTTAAGTCTAACCCCTTTACTAAGCTTGATTTTGATGTTAAATGAGATTAAATAACTTAGTTTTGATAATGAACAAATAAATGAGTGAAGAATTAAGGTACTAGTAGGTTACTTTCCAAGTGATGCAACATTTATATATCAAAATAGATTAAGGAGAGTAACTGCAAGTAATAAAAGGTGTTAATTATAAAATTATTACATTAACCCTTTAAAGGAAGATATTTTAAAAGGAATGCTCAAATAAAAATTATTCAGAAATTGCTTAGAACTATATCAGAACCTTTTCAAAAACATGGTGTGAAGATTAGAAGTTAAGAAGTATTCAAAAAATATCTCAGAACCTCGTCAGAAGTATGTCAAAATCCTATTCGAAATACAACGTGAAACTTAGAGGAGTTCAGAAGTAAATTAGATGTATCTCTAAACCCCGTTAGAGATAGATCAAAACCTCCTCAAAATCAAGGTATAGCAATATTACACTTTAGAGGTCATACGGAAGCTTTCTCAAAATTGCAGAAATATGTCAGAAGTTAAACAGTCCAAAAGGAACTTTCTGCACTTAGAAGCTCTTCAGAAGAACCTCAGAAACAATTCTAAGTCTCAAAAATATTTCTGAAGATTGATAATGTATACAAAATTAATCCATAGGAAAATTTTGAAGTTAGAATCTTCTAAGAATACTTTCAGGAACAATACAAAAGGATGTCAGAAGTAAGTTGAAAATGACAAGAACATTAGATCTTGAATTTGACCCTCAGAGTTAACTCAGAAGAAAAATTCACAGTTAGAAGCTTTTCAGAAGCAACTCAAAATGCTAACACAATACTTAGAAGATCCTCAGAAGCAACTCAAAATGCTAACACAATACTTAGAAGATCCTCAGAAGCAACTCAAAAGTCTTTCTCAGAGGCATCTTCAAAAAGGCAAGAATCAAAGAAACATATCAGAAGCAAAAATCCAATCTTCATAGGTATCTCAAAAGTTTTTGAGAAGTTCTTCAGAAGCCTAGAATATGACCATTGATAGCAAATCAACATATAAGAAAATCTGAGAGAATGTTTCCAAGAGGAGAATGGAAAATCTGAGAAGATAAGGATGCAAAATTTCTTGATCGCCACAGATTACCAATTGTAGCTTGTAGTAAAGAATGGAAAGAATGTTACACATAAAGAAGATAAATATACACTAAAAGATATTTAAATAGTAGAACATGATACTAAGGTAAACAATTGTCTCTATTATGCACTATCTTCATCTAAATTTGAAAAGATTTTCACCTGTGATTCAACCAAGGAAATCTGGGATAAACTTCAGGTAGCACATAAAGGTACAAATCAAGAAAAAAAAATTAAAATTAATATTATAGTGCAGGAATATGAAGCTTTGTCCATGAAGGAGTCAGAAACTATCTCTGAAATATTTGGAAGGTTTCAGAAAATCACCAACAGATTGAAAAGCTTGGCAGAGAAATATGAAGAACCCAAGTTAGTTAAAATGATCTTTCTATCTCGGCCTAGATTTTGGATGCCTAAAGTAAATGCTATCCAGGAAGAAAAAGATCTGGATAAAATGACAGTGGAAGAACTTATGGGATCACTTATAACCATGAAGTCTTAATGAAGCAAAACGTTTCAGATGAATTCAAAGGCAAGAAGATTGCTTTACAAGATGATTCAGAGAATGAAGAATCTTTAGAAGAAACCTCAACGAGTGAAGATGATGAGGATATGGCCATGATAACTAGAAGATTCAAACATATGATTAGGAAGAAGAAATTTAAAAACAACTTCAAAAGCAACAATAAGAGAAAGGAGATTCCAATATGTTACAATTACAACAAGTTTGGGCACATGAAGTTTGACTATCCAGAACCAAATAAAAAGCAAAGAGACAACAAGAAAATGTATAATTCTTACTTTGACAAGAATATTTCTAACAACAAAAAAATTGAAAAGAAGAAGAAAGCTATGGCTCCATGGGAAATTCTATAAAATATGATACAAGAAAGCTTGAGTGAAACAGAAGAAGAAAATGAAGTATAATTTAGTTTGCTCAGCTCCAAAGAAAGAAATCAAGAGAAGCATAGGTAAATTCAAAACCTGAAGCTTTTGATCTAGAAGAATTATTAGATGAATTATATTCAAATTTTAAAACTTTAAAAGCTAAATATAAGGAAACAAAATGAGAACTAGAAAGAACAATCTATGAATGCTCTAAGTTAAGACAAGAAAATACTTAGCTTAAGACTAACCAAAACCTTAACATAGAACTTAAACAGACAAAAGCAAAAAATCATGTGCTTAAAAAAACATTGACCTCTACTTTATTTAAGCTAAAGATAAAGAAAAAAAGTAGAGAAAACCAAAGAAAGAAAAATAGCAATCATGGAAGAGAATTAGAACCAAAATAGAACCTGATTTGGGTACCAAAAATTGTTGCTAACATAATAAATATAATAATATCTCCAGATAATAAAATAGTAGCATCTAAAAAGCAATGGGTACCAAAATATTCTACTACTAACCCACTAGGACCCATTACTAAATGAGTACCAAAAGTTATAACTTGACCTTATTATTATAGGTGTGCTTCAGAGCCACAATGAGTAGCAAATGGTGTAGACTCCTATAGTATGGCTTAACCTAAGAGAGGAGGGATGAATTGGGTAGATGAAAATTCATTGCATAACCCCTATTGAACTATTTCCCTCTTTTCGTGCTTGTTTGTAGTGTGTTGTAAGATAAATAATAAAACAATAAAGTGCATGAAGAATAAAGTAGATAAACAAACACACACAAACAACACAATTTTTATAGCGGTCTGGGAACCCCATCCCTATATCCACTCTTCAAAGACCACATGCTTATTGTGTCTTAGGTTCCACTATATCCCATATAATGGAAATACAATAGTGATCCCAGCACTCTTCTAGATTCTATCTCTAGGGGGCATAAACAAGTGTTCCCAATACTCTTTTGGATTCTAGATCTAGGGATTGTAAACATAGTACTCCCAGCACTCTTCTAGTTTTCACAAGCTCACCAAAAAACTCATTGGTTTCAAAAACACCCATAAACTTGATAGTTTTGGAGAGCTTACCAACAACTCATACAATTTGATTTTCCTGAGCTCACCACGAACTCATTGGTTTTTCAGTTTAACCAAAAAATTAATACACATTTAAGCATAGGGGAAGATGAGATCTTTTATAGCTCTAGTAATACAAAAGATCTTCTCAAAATGTAAACTCAATGGCCATAAGGATATGTAGATTGAAGCTCATTAAAGATAGATGTCGGTTTAAGCTCTTGGCCATGGGTAGAAGGATTTGCATAAGGTTAAGCTCATTTGAAATGTTTTCCTTCACCATACTTGAATCCTCCCACCTCTTCTCCTTGAATAATTTCTTCATAATTTTGACCATTAGAGAAGATAGATTCCATTGAATACAAAAATGGGTGCAACAATGAATGAAGAAGACCATTGAGATTTCTATAGTTGGAGTGCATACCTTCTGATTTGTCTCGAGCTACTGCATCATCAATCTTTTACAAAGAGTAAGATAAGTTGTTGCTGAAATGTCTTTTCCCATTTTGACTTGACATAACTGAAAAGCTTATAGCACCACTTATTGCCAGAAATAGTAACTAAAAAGAGTCTGCACAATGAAAGCATGAATGTAAGTGCCTTTTAGATGCAAGTCACATAAATCAATTTTTCTTTGACAAGTCATGACCTCTCTCTGTCTACATTTGTCTTTCACAAGTTATAGATGAATTCTCTCATTAATTTCTCTGTCAGTCAATCCTTCATGAGTGTGAGTTGTCTATTGTAAATAACAGATGAACTCTAGAGCCATAGATGAAGTCAAACTGATTGATATATGAACTCTTTTGAATGATAGACAAACTCTACTTGATCTACTCAAACAGACAAAGTATGATGTTCTTCTTATGTTCCCCATTCACCTAATGTAAGTAATAGATGAACTCTGCTATACTTTATCTTGGATGAATTAGGCTTTGTACTTCATCTATGGGTTTGTCTGTAGTAAGTTGCAGGTGAATGTGCCTATGCATTGAAGTTCACTTGTCCAAGTAGTTACTTGGTCTACGCAGCTTCATTTATCCTCATTGTGCAGCTTCTACTTCGTCTTCCACTTTGTCTATAGTAAGTAACAGACAAATTTGATTCTATAGATGAAGTCAAATTCCTCATTTGTTTTAAACAAATGGAGTTCGAAAGTTGTTCTACTTTATCTTTTACATCTTGCTTTTTTATCCTCAAGCGGCTTCTTTCTCCTAGCTTTGCTAGTCAGACAAAGTTTCATGTAGCATGAAGAATCTCCCCTAGATATATTTGAAGAAGTAGGCCTTAAATGGATAAGAAGATGAAGCTCTTCAATGATATGTGAAGGTTTTGGCTTAATCATTTTTCTTCTTCAACTCCTTACTTTGTCTTAAACAAACTTTGGCTAATGGATAATTCACATTTTAAGCTCTCTGACCATGGCTTCGTCTTCAACTATTTTTGTCATTGGATTTAATAGACAAAGCAAACTCTTTGTAGCTTATCTTCGAAGACTTGTTTTCTTTTTATTGTCTTTCATGATCTTTAATAATTTAATTTCTTTGGAATGTACTAGATTGTTGCGATAGTTGGTTGTAGGCAATTGTGATCCTGCACTTAGAAGTTTTCTGCTCTTGCTAGTTGTTAGCTTTGAATATATATCATTTTAACAAGACATATTCATCCTTGTAATTTGTACATGTTATGGAGCAAGGATAATATACATCTTCATTCAAGCACTTAATATGATATTTCAGTAAAGCTCAATACAAAATATATAGTTCAACATATTAAAATGATAATTAAGATTAAGCACATCATGAGAGAAAGATGTATGCTTGCATAATTAAACATTCATGAGTATATTTTTCACATTTATCAAATCATAATTATGCATATGATTGTTAAAAATTTTAGCACACATATTATTTTATAAGTTTTGTTATCATCAAAATCATATATAATAATCCTAACAATCTTTCCCTTTTTGGTAATGAAAAAACTTTGAAGACTTGTTTAAAAAATATAATCTTCCCTTAATCTCCCTTAATCCCCCCCCTGAATATCTGACTTATATAATCCTATGGGGTTCGATCCTTTTTATCACTCTTCCTCATTTTAATATACACAAGTCTCTTTATTTCTCTCCCCCTTTTTGTTTACACAAGTGTCTCAAATGTCTCTCCCCTATTTTTTCAGAATCAAAAAGGTTCAGCATATCCCTCTTCTCCTCATTCATTTATTTTCCTCCCCCTGACTTATCTATTCTCATATAATTAATTTTCTTTCTCCCACTGTCTCCTAGAGTCTTTATTCATAAATCAACACATGATTTTCTCTCCCCCTTAGATTGTTGGGTCCTATTTAAGGTTAATTGTTTTCAAGTTTTCTAAATCAAGTTTAAATCTCACATCTCTATTATTCCCTTTAACCTGGAGTAGAGCATAGCATAATTATTACATGTGATGATTTTGTATCAATGTAAAGAGCTAATTTATATTAATGATAATATTCAAGCATTGAATAATTGTAATATTTAGATAGCCTTTAATCATATATGTATAAAGCATAATAAGTTTTTATTAATAAAAGAGGCAGATTCATATGAAGGGAAACATTCAAAGATTGGATAATTAAGCATGTATTATTAATCAAAATCATGATTATTTCATACTGGGACACCAAATTAATATTCAAAAATGATTTCATGTAAATACATTGATGTAATGCCTCACTCCCGAGGCTGTTACTCTATTTTACACTGCAAATATACATGATTGTACCATGATTTTCTCACTTCTAGGGTGGGGTTGGCTTTGATACCATTTTCTAGTTGACATCATTTTTATCAAAAATTGGTCAGAATCTCCTTTGAAAATAGGGTTATCCACCTAAGTACAAACATTCATCACATATTAGGATACATTTTCTCCATTATAATCCATAAAAGTAAGAAATTACACATTTTAATATTCCTCCATTCATCCACACAACATCCTTACAACTCCATAGGCTCCCCCAAGACCACGGCTGCATCATGATGGCAATGAATGTGCTCCTCCACCGTACAACTTCCAACTACACACTTACAATTATATAATGACATGCCTTACATTACAATTATATTATCAATCTTTGATACACTTTATATATCATTGGATATATGCTAACATGATTTCAAATATACACATGATGAAAATTTTTAATTTAATACATTATCAAAATATAAATCATCTGTTGTACTTTCCTTACCAGACTTCTCTTCTCATGGATCGACCTGCCAGCTAAAAATATAAATAAAGAGTGAGTCCAAGCAAACTCAGTAAGTAGGTGTGAAATTAGAAAATAATTAATAAAACGAGGGATCCATTTGTATCCCAAGAACCAATCCACACATTTGCATACATATCAACCCATGCCATCTAGGCATGATCATATCCAGGTCATTTCAAAAAAAAATAATAAATCTCATCATTATACATCTAAACATATATATAACAAAACCATACTCCTATACAATTCACATCTCAGGATATTCTCATATCCTCACATTATATATCCGCATTTCCATACATCAAGATAATCAAAATAACCACAAGCACGGGATATCCTCTATCCCACTAATTGATATTTTAAACAGGAAAAAACATCAATACACAAGTCATGTAACTTGGGATTTTTACCAACCCCACATTATGGATACAAACTCATTTTTATTTGTTAATCCTAGGATATTCACAATCCCAATCATATAGATAATCAATCTTTGTACAATCAAAGATAGTTATAATACCAGAATGAATATGGGATACCTATTTCATTGAATCATTATAACAAAATAGTCATGGACTACTTACAATCCCTTAATAGTCATTACATCCAAAACATACATGCCCGTTTAGCACAGTGGGATAGATACTATCCCTATCCTTTGAACCATTCATGTAAGCATACAAGTACACCTACTTACCTCATAATGATCTACTTCATAATCCACATCTTTTCAAACTCAACTTGTCTTCCCCATGCTAGAAAATCCTACACATATCACATGAATCCTATATCCTATTTACATATACATATACATAAGCAATTATCATTATTATAATGAAGCATAATGATCAGATTTTTCAGCCTAATGCATCTCATTGCATTTTACATAATTTCATTTTTGCCCCACTAGACACAGTTATAGTAAATTATTCATAACTTTCTCATATTAATTTTAAATTTACTGATTTTCTCTTCTTGTTTATATAATTTTAATTTATACAAATTTCATGTTGACCACATTTATTAATTCAACTCACAATTGGATTCATCGGCCCCACAAGGTAATGCTTATTGATTTAGAGATTGTTATACTATTTTAGCTATAACTCTCTCATATAAACTCAGAATTTAATGATTCTTATCTTGTTAGAAAGATAATTTCAATATATATAATATTTATGTTGAAAATTATTTAAGATCAGTAAATATATGGGTCAAAATTAGGACTCTATCATCACTATATGCAATTTTAGGATGGACACTCTAGCAACAGGCAAACATTTGTAGATTTGTCATTCATTATATGAAAAATGACCCCATATTTTTATGTTCATAAAATTAATTCATTTTATAAGGTTTTAATCAAGCTCAAGAGGGCTACTTGATAAGCATTTTAATGTCCTGCATCAACACCTTCTTCACATTTAATTTGCATTGACTTCACAATCTGCTTGAACTATGTAGTTGTTGTATTAGGAGGGTAATTAAGTCTTGATTATTCTTCTACAATTAGGCTTACTCACCATGATGAATTTTAATTTTTTCAGCCCCTAAATTAGAGGGAACAACATATATACATGAGCCAACTTCAAATTTTCGGCAACCTATTTTAATGTCCATCAATTGCTAATCATTAGATGAATGTACTCCATTATTAACCAGACCTTAAACACCCTAATCATGCCCCTAATTCTCTATTAAAATTTTCAACAAACCCCCCTTGAATTAGGGTTTGAAATTCATTGAAAATTAATCAACTTTTGCATGAAATATTTGCATAAACATATTTAACATCTAAAGTAGATTAAACCCATACATTAATCCTTAATTTCCTTCGTGTGTTCCACTGGTCAACAATACTTTTCCATTTTCAGGTGGCTGCCATTCCTCGCTTCCACAAAATCCTCATGCTATGGCCTACTAATCAAAGGTAATCAAGTTTCCAAGTTATCATTTGAAGTAAACTTGCATAAAATGGGAGATTGGGAGGGTAGGGGAGATGCTTACACTGGAAGTGGCTAAGCATGGCTTGCACGATGGGGAGAGTGGAAGATAATCATTGCAAATGGATTTTTTTTTATAATGCATTTAGTATAGTAGTCCACCTTTCATGATATTTGGTACTCATGCACTCATTTTGGATTTTCAATTTCTCATGGAATCCTCATGTGTGGCACATGTAATTCATTCATTTGATAAATCATATATTCAAATTAATTTTTCATTCATTAGATATATTATTTCCATAATTTATTTATTTATTTCTTAATTAAATTCAATTTTAACTAACATTTGCCAAAAATTACCGATAACTCGGTATTCCAACTTTCTACTTGCAATTTTTGACTTTTCTTCACCATTTAATCATTGATTACTATGTATACTCATCATAATCACATTAACATGGATATTCCATTCATTTTTATAACTTTTTCATAAAAAAAATCTATCTTTTTCAATATTTATACCTTCGGCGTTCTACTAATTTAAATTCATTTTCTTTTTTAATTAGACCACTTATTTAATACACTCTAGTGTACTCCCTACTTCATCCTCATGTTTATTTTAATAATCCACTCAATTACATAAATTTTCTATGACAAATTCCTTAAAAATTTAATTATACTCCAAGATACTTCATACAAAACCGATAAAATTTACAATAGCTGAAATTCACATACTTGGAATTTTCAGGGCCTTATAGATGACTATGTATAGTTTTAGTTTGATAGGTTCAATGTTGGTGAGTCTTCTTTCCTTTTATTTTAATGGCTAGCTATCATTATTATCAAGAGAGAACGTTGGGAGTATTAATGGCAAAGTTAATAAGTTGCTTGGGAAGTGAAAGATTCAAGATGGTTAGAGACAAGATGACCTTTTAGCACATATCAGAGCAGTCATGGCATCGTTGAGTTCTTGTTTAAGGAAGATTCAAGTTAAAGATGAGAATGCAAATTTCAAAACTGTAGAGAGGATTTTGTTTCTTCATGACAGAATCAGGCAGTAAAAAAAAGATTTGTCTTCCGTTAGGGGTAACACTACTCATTTTGAGCGTCTCTTGACCAAGAACTTTATGGCTTATATGGAAGCCATAGATTGCATTAAACACTTGGAGACAGAGTTACTCAAAGCTTATCAAAGGGTTGATGAATTGAAGATGGTTGTTAATATTTTATCCAAATAAATAGTTTTATTTTCTCTTGTATGTTCTAATGGTTTGAATCTTTTAGTTGTAATATTGTGACTAATTATATTTGCATTTAAGTTTTCATCTCAATAGTTTCTAATTTTCTAATCCTTTACAGAGTTTTATGTTTGGTGAGTTATGTTTTATACTGATTCAAGCATTGGATATGTGATTAAAAGAATTCAAATAATTTTTAAGCATAGTTTATTCATCATAACTCAAGAATGAAAATGCATGATCCTATTGGGTCCTATTTTGGGTCTTTAAAGTAAGAGGATCTATCCTTGTTGATGTTGCCAATGTATCTCTCCTATTGCTTTTATCAAGAAGACAATTTCTGAGATTTGAGCCATATAGTTAATGTGTCTCTTGGGAACTAGTGTGACCCTATGTATTCTCTACTTCATCTATATTAGATGATATTTAGTTGAACAGACGATATATGAAGTTAAGAGGTGGAAAAAGATGGAGCAAGGTAGTGTTGATGGGAATAACCAGATTTTCTTTTTAAAGAAGTGACACATTTGAAGAAGGAATCGAGGCATGCTAAGAAGTCAAATGCTTATTCAGATTATCTCTTGAATAGTCGTTGTAGAGCTTATGAGGATGTTATGGGTAGAGTTGTAGCTTTGGAGAAGGAGTTACTTGAGGCTTAGCAAAGGATTGAGGAGTTAGTGGTGGTTATAGAGATTTTAAGGAAGTAGTTGTTTTTAAATTTTGTTTTATTAAGTGAATTTTATTATTCTCTTAAAGATTCTATTTTAGTTTCCTTTTTATGTTATAATTATGAGTTTAGTCTATATTTATTCATATTCTTTTTAAGAGATTAAGCCTTTAATCATTATTACAGAAGGAATGACCAGGAATGGAATTCCTATTCAAGAACTTAAACTGTAAAATTTCCCAAATAGACTTGACTATGCCTTAGGACTATAATAATGTTAAAGTTTTGATCATTTTAAGGTTTATTAAGATTTTTAGAATGCTTTAGCTCAAAGAAGTAAACTCATATCGATTCAAATCTAAGGTAGTTCATTCAGAGGCATCTAGAATATATAACAATGAAGAGTATAACTAAGTTAGACAACTTATCTCTTTTGGCTCATTCTTTCATGAATTTCTCATTTGAGCTCATAAGTGTTGTTGCCAAACTTTGACTATTCATTCAGATTCTGCTACTTGAAGTTGTTGATGCATCATCTAAGATTGGATATTGTCTGAGATATAGTCTTGATTTGTTTAATCATTTTCTTCCATCTAGAGCTTGAAACCATCTAGTGCTTGAACTTGTTGACTCATTTACTTGGATTTGTGAGATGAAAAAAAAATTTTGATTTTTCATTGTTCTCATTCTTCTTTTATGTTCATTTCAAGCTCTCCTACTTACTCTTAAGAAGCTGTTGCACTTTCTCTTCATTGATAGGCTCAAAAAAGTGACATGTATTGATAGTTTATTTAGTGCAAAGTATCAACTTAAACATAATAGTATGCAAAGAATCAAGTTGATGAATTAAAACAGTTTTCATGAATAGACAGGATAGCCATCTTGCTTTAATCAATCATTGAGTTATTTGAATTAGCACAGTTGTGAATAGCAGCTTTTATGCTAGATCACTTGGTTTTGTCTTTAATGATTTTGAGCATAACCATTCAATTTTGTTATTTCATAATTTTTTATTCTAGTTTTAGTTATATGTCTTTTAGGCATTCTTATCTTTAAGTTATTTATTATTTGAATTTTATTCATTTCTTACTTCCTATTATCTTTAGAGTTTTACTTTATGTTTTTTAGATTTTTATTTATCCTATTATGAACTCTATGTTCTACCTATGTATTCATGAGTAAAAAGGATATTTACAGAAAATATCATATATGAATTTTTTATTTCTATCAATATACAGTCAATTAAGCAATCAAAATTCTAAATATGATTTCTAATTTTTATTAATGTACAAATGAATGAATGTAAAAGTCTTGAATATAAACTTGTTTCTCCAAACATGTAACTAGAGAGAAATAAGTAATTGAAAGATTGAACATGAATTCTTATTAACAAGAGAAGAAACACATAAGTAAAATTTCAAAATTAAGATAATGACACATTCAATAAAAATATTTGAGTTTGAATGTCACACCTGTACTTACCTTTCCTCTTTATTTTGAATAAACTTGGTATTTCATCATGTCTTCATTTTTTTCTTCAGACCAAGTCTACTTTCTTTTTTTTCTTCTTCTTCTTCGGGTGTGTGTTTTTTCTTTCATTGACTTTCTACACTCAAGTTAATCTCAATAGTAACATAAGTAGCATGTGAGTGCAAATTATTTTGCCCCTTAGTAATTTGTCTTTAGCTTATTTTAAGATTTCTCATATTAACTTTCAAGCTAAGATGTCTTTGCAAATGGTGCGGTAGAGAGCATATAGAGAGATTTCAACATTTTTAGCTCTGCTCTCATTTCATCCTTACTTATGCCAATATAGATGATTTTCTAAAGATGAAGATTATTTGGCCCTGAGATATATTTCCATTCTATTCTTCCATTATACATAATTGGATCCATTTAAAATATGGAAGTGAAGAGATGGAGTATCCTTTAGAGAACATAGAGGATGACATAGTTGGGTAAGCCAAACGGATCACTAGAATGGTTTATCTAGCCTGCTCTAATACCACTTGTAGAGTCCCATAGTATGGCTTAACCCAAGAGGGGAGGGGTGAACTAGGTACATGAAAATTCATTGCATAACCCTTATTGAGCCATTTCTCTCTTTTCGCACTTGTGTATGATGCATTGTAAGATAAATAATAAAATAATAAAGTGCATCAAGAATAGAGAAAATAAACAAACACACACAAATAACATAATTTTTATAGTGGTTCGAAAATCCCATCCCTACATTCACTCTTCTAAGAGCACACACTCATTGTGCCTTAGGTTCCACTATATCCTATATAATGGAAATACAATAGTGATCCTAGCACTCTTCTAGATTTCAGCTCTAGGGGGCATAAACAAGTGTTCTAAACACTCTTCTAGATTTCAACTCTGGGGGGCATAAACATAGTACTCCCAGCACTCTTCTAGTTTTCAGAAGCTCACTAGGAAACTCACTAATTTCAAAGATCACCAACAAACTTAATGGTTTTCAAGAGCTCACCAACAACTCATACAATGTGGTTTTCTCAAGCTCACCACAAACTCACTAGTTTTTTAATTTAACCAGAAAACTAAAACACATTTAAGCACAAGGAAAGATGAGATCTTTTACAACTCTAGTAATACAAAAAGATCTTCCAAAATGTAAACTCAATGGCCGGAAGGATATGCAAATTAAAGCTCATAAAAGATAGATGATAGTTTAAGCTCTAGGCCATGGGTGGAAGGATTTGCATAAGTTAAGCTCATTTGAAATGTATTCCTTCACTACACTTGAATCATCCCACCTCTTCTCCTTAAAAAGCTTCTTCATAATTTTGACTATTGGAGAAGATGGGTCCTGTTGAATGCAAAAAAGGGAGCAATAATGAATGAAGAAGACCCTTGAGAATTCTGCAGTTAGTGTGCATGCCTTCTAATTTGACTCGAGCTATTGCATTGTCCTTCTTTTACAGAGAGGAAGATAAGCATTTGTTGAAATGTCTTTTCTCATGTTGCCTTGACATAACTGCAAAGCTTTAGCACTGCTTGTTGCCAAAAATGGTGAGTGAAACGAGTCCGCATAATGAAAGCATGGATGCAGATGCCATTTAGATGCAAGCCACATAAATCAATTTTTTTCTAATAATACATGGTCTCACTCTGTCTACATTTGTCTGTCATAGTTTATAGATGAATTCTTTAATTTGTCTATCAATCAAACTCTGGCACCATATACGAAGTCAAATTGATTGACAAATGAACTCTGTTGATCGATAGACAAACTCAAACAAAGTATGATGTTCTTCTTTTGTTCCCCATTCATGTATAAGTCATAGACAAACTCTCCTTTACTTTGTAGCATAGGAATCAGGCTTTGCACTTCATCTATAGGTTTGACTATAGTAAGTTGCAGAAGAATGTGCCTATGCATTGAAGTTCACTTGTCCAAGCAGCTACTTTGTCTTGAAGTTCACTTGTCCAGGCAGCTACTTTGTCTATGTAGCTTCGTCTATCCTCACTATGCAGCTTCTACTTAGTCTTCCGCTTTGTCATTCACTTTGTTTGTAGTTAGTAATGGATGAATTTGATTATGCGAACAAAGTCAAATTCCTCATTTGTTTTGCAATAGATGGAGTTTGTCTCTGCAGCTTTCTTCTACTTCATTCTTCATTTGTCAGTCTTTGCTTCGACGAAGTTGCTCTACTTTGTCTTTTACATCTTACCTTTTTATCCTCGAGCGGATTCTTTCTTCTAGCTTTCCTAGTCAGACAAAGTTTCTTGTAGCATGAAGACTCTCCCTTAGATATATTTAAAGAAGTAGGCCTTGAATGGATAAGAAGATGAAGCTCTTGAATGATATTTAAAGTTTAAGGCTCTTGGCGTAGGATTGCAAATATTTATGGAAAGTTTTGGCTTAATCCTTTTTCTTGTTCAACTCCTTACTTTGTAATAGACAAACTTTGGCCAATGGATAGTTCATAGTTTAAACTCTCTGACCATGGCTTCATCTTCAACTGTTTTTATCATTGCATTTTTCTGTGAAAGTTCTCTTTGGATTTAACAAACAAAGCAAATTCCTTGTAGCTCATCTTTGAAGCCTTATTTTCTTCTTCTTTTCATCCATGATCTTTAGTAGTTTAATCCCTTTGGAAATAGCATATTATTATGGCAGTTGGTTACAAATGATTGTGATCCTGCACTTAGAAGTTTTCTACTCTTGTGTAAGGCCCTGGAAAATTTTACAAATGTAAATTTTTGTTATTGTAAAGTTTTGCTAATTTTGCCAGGTCGATAGGTTGTATAATTAAAGTTTTGAAAAAATTATTATGAAAAAGTTATGAAATTGAGTAGATTATTGATATAAACATGATGATGAGGTTGAGAATGTATCAAA
>JAYJMB010022613.1:22405-40465 GCA_036873735.1 Pouteria campechiana | reverse complement strand
GCTTGTAGCCCAGGTCTAGAGTTTAATGAGCAAAGTAAATTGTTTTCACAATTTATAAGCATTGGTTATGTTTATTTATTTTTGCATCCCTTAAGCAATGCTTGAATCCTATAACTTATTTATGAGGTTGACTTTTTTATACTCTTAATAGATCTAAGACCATTTAGGTTGGGGTATTTAGTTATAGGGTACTCAAAATAGATCCACCTATATGAGTGTTGAAAGTGAGATCGCTTCTATTTCGATAGTTTATGGGTTCACTTTGAGATGCTCATGAAATTGGGATACTGACACATAGCCTTAATGTGTTGCCCTTGAGATGTAATTTTGAAATCTTGTGTGTGGATTATGTCCGATCCATTAGTTGGGGTCTCTAGTTTAAGGCTTTGGTTACTGTCTATCTTAGTAGATCCTGATATATTTTTACAAACTAAAGGTTCAAGTCTACTCAACACCTTTAATTATGTATGAGATTTCCTTTGTTTGAATGTAGTTGATTTTAGGTGAGGGAATGTTGGGATTTCTTAACAAAAATCAATATCATAATTGATCAATTATATATATTAATATCTTTATATAAAATAATAGGTTATTGGTAGTATGATGTCACCTTCACAGAAATGTCATGGGATTGATTATTTTTACCATCATTTCTTTTCTTTTTAAATAGCAACATGTCATGAAAAAGTAATGGCATGGTTTTTTGATTGGATCTTGTCTATAACAACGAAGGAAATGGGATTTCAAGGACTAGCAGTTGTGCATTCATGTAATGTTCTTGCAATCGTATCAATAGCTACAATGTTCATTTAGTTGTGCAAGCTGAGTCTTAGTTGCTAGTGGGGACACGACAATAAATTTTCAGTCGTAGATGGGGATGTGTAAATAATTGATTGGGCTTTTAGTTTTACTCCTAAGCCATAAAAGGAAGAACCCCATCAATAGTTGGACTTCACTTGTTCAAAACATTTCTTGCTTTCTAACATCTGACTATCTTCTACAAAATATAATTAATCATAGTTTGTGTTTTGACGATGTAATACCTTATTTAAAACTCCTCCCACATGTAGCGCATGGGAGGGGCAGTGGTGTCAGAGGCATGGGCATAATGCATGGGCAGCACTTTTGACGCATGGGCTATCATTCATCTCTATTCTTATCCTTGTAAAATAAGGGAATAAGCAAGAGAGAAGAATGGAAGAGAAGAGAAGAGGGGAGGTGTTGTTGCTGTGAAGCGCTATGGTTAGAGGAAGAGGAGATCTTAAACCTTCATAGGTCATCGTAGAGGTAAGTGGGATATACCTCTCCTTTTATCTTGCAATTTTTCAATCTATGAAGTTTGTGTATATGTAATGCTATTTACATCATTTTAGACGAAATGAATATGGACTATGTGCAAGGATTATGGCTAAATCATGGTGTTGAATGGATCTTATGATATGTACTAGACGGATGAAAATCAACTTATGAATTTTTCAAGTAAATGAAAACGTTAATTTTTGAGTTATTTGCAATACTTGGATTATAAATCTGATCTGTCTAATATGTCTGTCATACATGTACTTAGGTGCCATGTGAATTTTATGAATTTTGGATGAGGAACCGTTACTTATTTAATGATAGATTTTCATACGTTGAAAATAAAATTCTTGTTATCATTCTATATAGATGAAACATTAAATATGACATATGGGTCTTGAAATGGCCCTTTGATGGTGTAGAATACATCTAAGGGGCCATATTTATGAAACAATATGGATATGAGATGCTAGGGACTGAAAAAAATGAAAATAAAAAGGACAGTAGCATGGGTCCCACATCCAATCAGATGGATGAATTTCAAAATTTTATACTTCACGCCGTGAATATTTTTGCAATATCTGAACCTTTGGGTGTGTTCCTTATATGGGTATTTGCTCAGGATAGTGATCTCTAGGTCAAATGACTTTATTTGAATAGTAAAAATTAATGATTTTATAATATTACAAATTCATCAATTTTAGCATTTTTGGACTGCTGATTTACATATGGACCCCCCCTTGAAAAATTGTGTATGTTGTATGATCACATGGTATGAATTTTCATGCTTTTTGATATTCAATAATGTCAAAAAAAATTAGAGTTTTGAAAAGTCTGGACGGTTGATCAAGGGACAAAAGTCCTTATTCAAAAATTCCCTAGCTAGTTACGTTGCTTGGGATTTGTGGCAGGTAGGGGTGTAACTCGAGCTCATGAAACTTGGGTTTCCCTCAACCCTAACTATAATCCTATTTGTAAAACTTAAACCCTAACCCTATTTGTGAATCTTCAACCCTAACTCTATTATTGAAAATCGTGCTCTAGTTGAGTTTTGGGTTGTAATTTGGGTTGATAAAAATATCATAATGGTCTAATTGATTAAAATATTATTATTTTAATTGCTAATTTATGTTTCAAATTAAATGAAAAAATAACATACCATTCAATCTTTGAAATTGCCCATTCATGTTTCAAACTAATTTTAGTTATTGTTGTATTTTATACATAATTTTACATATTGTATAAATAATATAATTTACACAAACTTGTGATCAAATAGTCATAATTTAACAAAGTGGATCCCACTAAAATCTTTTGAATATTTTTGTTCTAGATAGATCATGATGTGTAGGGTATTGGAGAGTTCAATATTTCTATAACCCCATTAGTAACCTTTCCTATTTACCTTAAAATCTCTATTCGTTGAGTGATCTTGGGCTTGATTGTTGACTCGTAAGCTAGACTTTAGATAATGAAAGAATGTTGTAGCTCTAGTCAAATATCATGGCTTATGAACCCCATTGTATGAATCCCATTGGAACTGTATTATTTTTATATTTTATATTATTTATCATATGCAATAGAATTTATTAGAATGCATGCATATTATTTCTAAAATCTTCTTTTATATTTTTATATAAAATATTTATGTTGAAATTGGGTTTGGGTCATTACGAGTTTGGGTTGACTCTAACCTTAGTTCAGATAGTTTTAAATTGGGTTCGGGTTGAACCCAGGTTCTTTAGGTATGGGTTAGTAAAAGGTGAGTTTCATCATCGTTAAAATTTGGGTTCGACAACTCGGCCCAAGTCGCACCCTTAGTGGTGGGCCGAACACTGGCTAGGCCCAACACACAGTAGGCCCAGGCGAATGAGTTGAGTGGGCATGTGAGCCCAGGTAGGCACGGGCCTAGGCAAGGGAGCCCAGGCGATGGTGTCCAATGAGACGAACGGACGATTAAGATGGTTTTGTGATTTTTGGGACCATCTAATATTTGATTTGGATGATCAAATAAAAGGGTCAGCTTATCCAAAAGATGAACAGATCATGTGATATTGAATGATTATATTTGATTTATCAATTTTTGGACCCCACGATCATTGATTTAAATGATCAAATATTTGATCTTTAGATTTTTGAATGTTCTAGATTTAATGGTAGGGTCAGACCACCAAAATAATGCTTAGATCATGCATTTTTGTGGGACGACTGTGAAAGAAAGGGATTTGTTATATGAATTGATGTGTAGTTCACTAATCTAGATTGGTTATGATCTAAAATAGATTTTTATATTATTATACAATAAATTATATATAATTAATTATGCTGTCAGTGGGGCTCGCCGGTTGAGCTGTCTTCTTAGTGGGCTGGCTCGGGTGACCTAGAGTATATCAGAAGAATATTGACTTATTTTATTAGTTGCATTGTCAGTTGAGTTGTCCTACAAGTGGGCTGGTCCAGATGGCTAGATGAGAACTTCATATTGCCAATACAGCTTCCTTGTAAGGATGGTCTAGAATATAACATGTACTAATAATAACACATGATATAGACTATTTTTGATACATTGCTAATTGTATTTATCCTATTTAGTTTATAACTCACTTCTTAATTTTATTTTTTTAGAGAATATAGCACGAGGAGTGCATAAGTTCATAGTGCAAGGGGTAGATGATGCTGAGTGTCATTCCAAAAAAATGTTAAAGACAATTATGTCTATTGTTGTATAAGACTTGTATTGTGGAATTGATAGATATTGTTATCTATTAAGATTTTTTTATTTGTGGTTATCTGTGTAATTATGTACTATCTTAAGTGCGATGGATCCAAGGAGATTTCACCATCAGTTTAAAAATGATATTTATTTATGCTATTTTTGGGCCAGGTTGTGATAGTTGGTATCAGGGCAAATTGCACTTAAAACAAGATGTATGTGATGCATATGAAAACCAAGTACAAATAAAAGAGAAAATAGGATAGAGATGGGTGCCATAGATAGATGTTTATATTTAATGATTCCTTCATATTTCATTATTTTGAGTGTATTATTTTCACTAAGTAGTGAACTATTGTTAATATTCATCTATTGTAGAGAGATGGATCCAGTGACCAACGCTCAACCAAAGATGTCTGCGACAAGCCAATTAGCTCAACCTCATACCAGGACTGGTCCTAGTCAACCACTTGCTAGATCAAAAGGGGAACCAACTTTGAAAGAGAGAATGTGCAGCCAAGTGGCTACTATGACTGAAGTGGTGAGACAGTTGCATGAGTTACTTATCAACTCTTGGCAGCAAACAGTGGCGAGGTCATCCTAGCCTGCTCTGCATTAGATAGCAGGAGTTGCACCCTCACCTATTTCATAGATTCTGCAGGTTCCAAATGATTGTGTGGAAGGGCAGAACATATCCCAAACCGTTATACTTGATCGGCAAGGTCAAGGAGAGGATGTTCCTCGTATTACTATAAGCCCAAGGCAGCTAGCATAGGATATCAATAGTAATCAATGTGGAATGGCTGGAGGACAGATTGGAGCAATAGATAGGACAGGTGAGTCCCAGTCAGTAGTTGCTCAATGGACAACAACAAGAGGGAGATGTTCTAAGAAGAATTCGAAGAAGGAGCAAGAAAGAAAAGACTCTGACTCCTTCCATAGAATGTATCTTCCCACTTTTATTGGGGGAGACAGTGCAACAACAAAAGACTAGTTGGATGAAATGGACAAGGCCTTTGATTTTCTGAATTGCTCGGACAACAAGAGGGCTCGGTTTGCAACCTTCAAATTAGTGAGCGAGGCCCATCTCTAGTGAGCGACTAAAAGAAGGGATCTCAAGAGTCTAAAGATAGAAATTACTTGGGACGAATTCAAGGAAGCCTTCTTTGAAAAATTCTTTTCATCGATATTTCAATTAGAGAAGGCTCAAGAGTTTGTAGAACTGTAATAGAGATCCATGTTTGTGTCTCAATATGAGACTAAGTTCTCCAATCTGATTCGTTTTGTTCCGAAAGTTACTACAAATGATGATATATGACAATATTAGATTTAGAGTACAGTCTCACCAATGCAGCTCTTATGGAGAGGATGTTAATCGAGTACTACATACATAAAGAGAGTTTGAGGCCATGCTTGAAGTTATTGAGAAACGTAAGTCTCCTACAAGTGAAAAGGGACCATCCACCAAGAAGTAGACTATATAAGATTTTGTACAAGAATCAAAGGCTAATAAATTCAAGTTCAAGAAGCAAGGGAAGCCCTTAAAAAAGTGCAATAAAGGTAGAAAATTTCATATTGGACCCTATCATGTGCAATGAAGAACATGTTTTTATTGTAGACAGACATGATACTCGCCCATGGACTACATAATTGGATATGTATGCTATCAGTGTGAGTAAAATGGTCATATCTCCAGGAATTATCAATCTCCTTCAACAAGTGGGCTACAACACCCTCGATAGAACCTACAGGTTAGAGCAGTAGATAGAGCAATGACACCTCAACAACATGGTAGGCAACAAGCAACCCAGGTATTCGTTCTAGCCTTAGAGAAATCTCAAGCTTTAGTCAGTGCAGTGACAAGTATTATTCATGTTTTTGAAAAATATTGTCATACTTTGTTTGATACTAGAGCAATTAGTTCTTTTATTTTTTCTGAGTTGAGATTATAGTTTATGTTATCAAAAGATGACTGTTGATTTGCTGATTATATTACCCATAGGGGGTAGCCTAGTAATAGATCAAGTTTGCCATTCTTGTTTTGTTGAGATAGGAGGAGTCATTATGTTAGTTGATCTAGTAGTCATGTCTATGAAAGATATAAATGTTATCTTAGGCATGGACTGGGTGAGCATATAGGTGTTTAGTATAGACCGCTAAGAGAGGAAGATTAGGATCAGTGGATCGGGTTGAATTTGTCTTTGAAGGAAATTGAAGGTGTCTCACTTAATATAAGCTCTTCATGCAGTGAAGATGTTGAGACAAAGATGACAAGGTTTTCTAGTGGCAGCTATAATAATTGATGTGAAGGAGTTAAAAGTTGAAGATATTCTTGTGGTGCGAGAATTTTTAGATATCTTCCCGGATGAGTTGCCTAGATTACCTCATGATAGGGAAATTAAATTTGTTATTGACTTAGTCCCTAGGACAAGTCCAATCTCCAAGGCACTATATTGTATGACTCCAACAAAGTTGAAAGAATTAAAAGAACAGTTGCAGGAATTGCTTGACCTAGTGTTTATTCGCCCTAGTGTGTCATCTTGGGGAGCACCAGTTCTTTTTGTCAAAAAGAAATATGGTAGTCTTAGATTATGTATAAACTATAGAGAACTGAATAAGGTGACTGTCAAGAATAAATATCCTCTTCCTAACATTGATGATTTGTTTGACCAACTGCAAAGATCAACTGTTTTCTTTAAGGTTGATCTTTGGTCTAGTTATCACCAGCTAAAAAACCGAAAGGAGGACATAATAAAGACTGCTTTCTGTACTTGGTATGACCAATATGAATTTTCAGTGATATCTTTTGTATTGACAAATGTTCTGGCAACTTTTATGGATTTAGTAAACCATGTATTTCACCAGTTGTTAGACAAATGCGTAGTTGTATTCATTGATGATATTCTTGTTTATTCTAACAATCAAGAAGATCATGTAAAGCAACTGAGATTAGTATTACAAGTCCTAAGGGAGAATGAATTATATGCCAAGCTGAAGAAATATAACTTTTGGCTTAACCATATTTCTTTCCTTGAGCATGTGATTAGTGGTGAAAGGGTTTCTATAAACCCATAGAAAGTTAAAGTAGTGGTAAACTAGGGGAGACCTATTACTGTGACAGAAGTTAGTAGCTTCCTAGAAATGACAGGTTATTATAGACGATTTGTAGAAAATTTCTCCTTTATCATGGTACCCATGACACGATTAACATATAAAAATGCAAAGTTTGTGTAGATAAATGAATTTGAGAAAAGCTTTCAAGAGTTGAAAAATCATCTAACCACAACTCCAGTATTGTCTTTACCGGATAGTGAAGGTAATTTTGTGGTATACAGTGATGCTTCTAGGAAGGGAATTGGAAGTGTTCTTATATAGAATAGTAGAGTAATAGCGTACACTTCACGTCAGTCAAAATTGTATTAGCAGAATTATTCTACGCATGACTTGGAGCTCAAAGCAGTAATGTTTGCTCTTAAGATTTGGCGGCAATACCCCCGTATGGTGAGAATATAGAGATCTTCACCAACCACAAGAACCTCAAGTGTATTTTCTCTCAGAAGGAGTTGAATCTCAGACAAAAGAGATGGTTAAAGCTATTAAAGGATTCTGATATTACTATTCATTATTATCTTAGTAAAGCTAACATAGTAACAAATGCATTAAGTCAAAAGTCTTGTATAGGAATGAAAACTCTAGTTATAGATTAGATGCGATTGATCCATCAGATGAAAAGTTTGCAACTTGAGGTGTTGCCTCCAATGGAGGTGAGGGAGTTATGTGCTTTGGAGATCAGACTAACACTGATAGACAGAGTCAAGACAGTTCAAAAGCAAGATGCATGGGCAACACTTATGATGCATGAGCTGCCATTCATCGCTATCCCTATCCTTGTGAAATAAGGGAATAAGTAAGAGAGGAGAATGAAAGAGAAAAGAAGAGGGAAGGTGTTGTTGCTGTGAAGCATTATGATTAGAGGAAGAGGAGATCTCAAACCTTCATGGGTCATCACAAAGATAAGTGAAATAAACCTCTCCTTTTATCTTACAATTTTTCAATCCATGGAGTTTGTGTATATGTAATATTGTTTACATCATTTTAAACAGAATGGATGTGAATTATATGCAAGGATTATGTCTAAATCATGATGTCGAACGAATCTTATGATATGTATTAGACAAATGAAAATCAACTTATGAATTTTTCAAGTAAATAAAAATGTTGATTTTTGAGTTTTGAGTTATTCGCAAGGCTTGGATTGTGAATTGATTCGTCTAATGTGTCTGTCATACATGTACTTAGGTGCCATGTAAATTTTATGAGTTTTGGATGAGAAACCATTACTTATTTAAAGGTAGATTTCTATATATTAAAAATGAAATTCTTATTGTCATTCTATGTAAATGAAGATATTAAATATGACATATGGATCTTAAAATGACCCTTTCGTGGTATAGAATACATCCAATGGGTCATATTTATGAAATAATATAGGTATGAGATATAATGGACTAAAATAAAAATGAAAATAAAAAGGATGGTAGTATACGTTCCACATCCATTCACCAAATGAATTTCAAAAATTCATATTTCATTCTATGAATGATTTTTGCAAGATTTGAACCATTGAGTTTGTTCCTTATATGGGTATTTTTCCAAGATAATGATCTCTGGGTCAAATGACTTTATTTGGATGGTAAATTTGATGATTTTATAATATGATAAATTCATCAATTTTAGCATTTTGGACCATTGATTTACATATGGAACCCCCTTGAATAATTGAGTATGTTGTATGATCACATAGTATGAATTTTCATGCTTTTTGATATATAAAAATGTTTTAAAAAATCATATTTTTGAAAATTTTGGATGATTGATCAAGGGACGAAAGTCCTTGTTTGAAAATTCCCTGTCAGTGTAGGCTGCTTAGGATTTGTGGTGGACCAAATGCTGGCTAGGCCCATCACATAAACCAGCCTAGGTAGACGAGCTGGTGCGCAAGCCTAGGGAATGGCGTCTGGCTAGACGAACAAATGACAAAGATAAGTTTGTGATTTTTGAGACTATTTAATCTCCGATTTAGACGATCAAATAGTCAATTTTGGGGGTTTTTGATGTTCTGAATCCAATGGAAGGGTTATATTGGCCAAAAGATGACCAAATCATTTGATATTAAATGATCAAATTTGATTTATCAATTTTTGGACCCTACTATCATTGAGTTGAATAATCAGATAGTTGATTTTAAGCTTTTTGGACGTTTTGGATCCAATGAAAGGGTTAGATTGTCCAAAAGATGGTTAAATCATGTAAAATTGAATGATCAGATTTGATTTATTGATTTATGGACCCTATGATTACTGATTTGAATGATCAGATAGTTGACCTAAAAATTTTTGAAAGTTCTAAATCCAATGAAAGATTAAGACCACCAAAATAATGGTTAGATCATGCCCTTTTGTTAGACAACTATGAAAGAAAGGAATTTTCTGTACGAATTGATGTGTGATTCACTAATCTAAGATTGGTTATGACCTTAGATAAATTTTTCTATTATTATCCAATAAATTATATATGATTAATTGTACTGCTAGTAGAGCTCGCTGGTTGAGTTGCCTTCTCAATGGGGTAGCCTGAAGCGCATTAAAAGAACATTGAATTATTTTGCTGGTGGCACTGCCAATTGAACTCGCCAATTGAGCTATCCTACAAGTGGGCTGACTCAAGTGGCCTGGAGTGTATAGTACCAGTTGAAATCTTCATATTGCCAAAAGAGCTATCTTGTAGGGTCAGCCTAGATTGTGACGTGTACTAATAGTGACATATGATATGAACTATTTTTGATACATGTGCTAATTGCATTTATCCTACTTAGTTTATGACTCACTCCATAATTTTATTTTTTCAGAGAATGCAGTACAAAGAGTACATTAGTTCATGGTATAAAGGGTAGATGATGCTAAGTATCATTCTAAATAAATATTAAAGATAATTATGTCTAATGTTGTATGAGACCTGTATTGTGTAATTGACAGATATTGTTATCTATTAAGATTTTTTTTATTTGTAGTTATTTTTGTGATTATATATTATCTTAAGTGCGATGGATTCAGGGAGAATTCACCCTCGGTTTACAAATGATATTTATTTATGTTATTTTTGAGCCGGGATATGACATATGACTTATGAATTAATCAAACGCTTGTGCCATTATTTGTCTATCATTGCTATTTTTTATCTTCTTTTCAACTACTCATCTCCATTCAATCAAACTAAAGCTCTATTATCAAATGTCGCATGAGCCTAGAAGAGGAGCTACTTCCTGAAGAGAAGTTGCTTCCTGTTTGCTTCCTGTTCTAGTTTAGGTTTCACTTTTGTATATTGGGGGCAAATGCAAATTATCCTAAGCAGCAGTTAGGGTAACAAAATTGCCTTAAGAAAAATGACACTATAACACGCCTAAAGTAAGACTCGTCTTGATTTTCTTTTATGTTTTATCGCTTTCTTTAATTTTTCCCAATTTCTATTTTCCTATTATCCACCCAATACTATGTTTCTTTTTTTTATGGCTCTCTTCAAATTTAAAAATAGGAAGAAATTAAAATAATATCCCCTTTATGGTTATCTTAGGTTTTAAGAAGAGCAAGCTACATTAATCCCCTGGTCAAGTCTCACATGATATAATCTAAGAGGAATGATTCCATGGCTTAGGGGTTCACTATGCAACCTCTTACTTCTCCACAACCCATAAAATCTTGGTCCCATCTAATTCAATTACCATGCTTGAAATTATTCATTTAATCAAGTCAAAAAAAAAAATTCATTTCAACAAAACCTTAAAAACAAGCCTTGACATCAAAAGCATTTTACAATAATCATGTGAGTGGTAGGTTCTTATAATCTATCTAATAATTTTTCAGAACAGAGGCAAGTATACAATATATGAATCACGTCTGATTAAAAAGTTGTGGTGCATAAAAAAGATGAGATGGATGGATGGACCTAATTTTTGCAACGTTTCAATTTCTATTTGCAATTCCCAAATTTCTTTTAGTGATGATTGTGACATCCTGAGCTTGGTGGAAAAATCCTAGCCATTATAGGCGCGTTAACCAGACCTACCAACGCGGACCCACTGAGATTGTCTGAACTAGTCAAAGTATTCTTCGCACATGATGGAATACAACTTGATAGCTTGTTGCAGGGCACCATACAACGCATGATCTCCTCTTCCCCACCATCCTTACCGTTAAATCCTCTCATCTTTGCGGACCCAACCACAGATAAAATCTCATTCTATCCACTACCATCCATTGATGACCAAAATACATGATCCATTGTCATGAATCAGACAGCTCTATCTCACCGAACATGGGATAAATTCCCTGTTCGTAGTCATCCATCATAAGTCTTTTCCTTGATTATTGATATGAAGACCCCAAGTCAACCAAGACTTGTGGTTGGCTGGCTGGCTGGCTGGCTGGCTTGCTAAAAATAAAACAGAAATTTAAGTATTTAAGCAACCCAGGCACAAACACTTAGTTGTATTCTTTCCATCTGGTTGTGGGGGGTGTGAGATTGTGTGTGGCTGACATGGGAAAGGTGTGTTGCACAGAAGATGGAGGCGGCTTGGAGCTTTCAGGGCTCCTGATTGCACTCATCATAGCTGCAATTTTCATGTTGGTGTGCATCCCACCCAGGCGGAAGGTCGTGGCTGTGTATCAATACTACAGATAATGATGAAGAAGAAGAATAGGCGTGGTGGGTGGGCGGGTGGCGCTGGCTGGCTTCATTCATCCTCCCCTCTTTCACTTCCATCTTACAAAGGGTATTATAAACTTTTCTTCTTGTATTTTATCTGTTGTGAGCTGGTAGATTCTGAGTTTGTAATGGAGGGATGTTTAGGCCCCATGAAGCAAGATAAGTGCGGCCTGGTCGATGGAGAACTTAGTTAGAGCATGCCCCATTCTTTCTCTCCCATGATTTTGTAATAAATAAATATCTCTCCCATGAAACCGTTTCCTCTGTTCTCTGTTTGAATTAAACAATGGGTTGGATCTGGGAAAGACCATCTGGCCGCCCATATCCAAGTCCAATACTAACAGTCGCGAGGAATACGCTAGACCATTGTTCTTATCGCAGGTTCAATAGATCCGTTGATCTTCAATCTACTACAAATGTAAGACAAGTATACAGATCTGATTTTCAAGAGGCGTGGGGAGCGTGCAATCTATCAACGATGCTGTATGTTGGATCAATGTCGTGGGTGATCCCTAATTTTCCATGGAGAATTGCTTTAAATGAAAAGTGATTGACCTCGGTAATGACTTGCTTTGTTTATTTTATGTTGGTTTGACAGAGACAGGGAGCCTGCCCTATAAGGCCACCAATCTTCCACGTGTTGAGTGAAAATAAATCACCCAACAATGATTAAAAGGTATAAATTATAAAGGAAAAGATAAAATTGTGAAGAATAGATAGATATTGCGTCTCAAAACGCGGAGGGCTGTGAAAACCCCCAACAAAACGCAAGTTTTAAATCGTCCAAACCGTGTTCCTGAGTTTTTGTTAGATGGGAACTTGTACTTTGCTGGTTGGTAAACAGTTATTGGAGCGCGGAAATGTGTGGCTTCATGCGGCCGCCTGGCTGGCCTTCATTATTGTGACTTTGCTGTCACAATAATCAAACAGGGAAAATTTTCGCTTGTTGCTATCACTGGCCATGATAGCCGTTCCAAAGAGTGGGCATGCTGAAAACGACACAGCTACAACCCATATCGTATGCATATGCCTGCGCTTTCCCAGCTAGTCAGTAACACGTGCATTGGTCCAAATACCATCTCCTCTTAGCCCTGCTAGTAAAGTCCAATACACCAGGCAGGAACCCTTTTTTTGGGTGGTGATTTTGGATTGCCCCTTGACTGGGAGAAATACATCATCATCATTGTCAGTAAATTGTTCTCTACTTCGCTGGAATCAACTACCTACACGAATTAAATTTTATGCGCCTTTTCTCATCTGTATCCGGAGCCTCATCCTCTAACCATGCTTCCAATTCTACATTGCTTGCCGCAATCGAGCTCCAGTACAAAGAATTATTGTAATCAGAACTGGAATGAATGGATCTTGTTTGGTCGGGATCAAAATCAGACTTTTGCATCTTGAATTTTGTTTTATTGACGATATCAAGACAAATAATGTGCATTTGACTATCATAGTTCAAATGGTCAATGGTATCCCTCTTTCTTATATCAAGATCCGCAGTTCAAATGATCAAGCCTATACATCTTTCTTAGATCAAGATGTGGAGTTCAGGTTACAGAAGATGCAGCACTTCGCAAATACAAGAACGTGTAAACGGAAATAATTTCAACTGATTTGAATCAATTGGATTCGGCAATTGGATCAGTCGCTACACCAGTAAAACCCCTTCCAGGTTTGATAATATATGGTTAGAAAAAAAAAGAGAAAAAAAATTCCAAGCATATGCTCAATTTCATCACTTCAGAATCTATGGCATAAGATACAGTAAGGTGCCGCATCTGTTGCTGCCAACTGATGAATAAAATCCTCATCTTTGGGACTAACAGCAAGAGCAAACTTCCACAAGCAGATTTCAGACTCTGCACTAGCCTACTCACATTGGAATATTCCACAGCTTGATCAATGGTTAAAAATATGATCTCTAAAAAAGAAAAAGACTGGATAGATGAGAGCATCCATTGTCGACGGTTCAGATAATCAGACAAACAACGTACAAATTTCACAAGAAACAACAAATAACAATGTTCCATTGTTAATGGTAAGACACTTGCATTCTAGTCAGCACTATTATGACCCTGGTAAATAACTACACGTGCACCTAAGGTTCAATGTTTTGGTTGAGACTTGGACGTTGCCTTTCCACAGAATAAAGGAAGAAGAACGACACTTGCATTTAAACAGAATATCTAAAATTGGCACTACAATAACAACATACTCGTGAAACTTCAGTATGTACCCCTAAACATTTCTGCTGCACTGGGGGTGGGGGGGTCTCAGAGGATTCCAAGAGAGTAACTTAATGTCAGATAAAACAAGGAGATTTTACAAAGCATACCTTCCACTCAAATATCCAAAATTGTCAGACTCTTGCTGTGGGGAAATTCCATGTTGCAGCATTATCACTCACTCTTCTTCTCCTTCTTCCTTTTCTCTTTCTTCTTGCTTTTTGTTTCAGCTTCTGGTTCCTCAGTCTGGACACTTACTGTTATCTCCTCTGTTTCCTCATGCTTTCTCTTTTTCTTCTTCTTTCCTTCCTTCGCTTCTGCTGCTTCTGCCTCATCATATTCAACAGCAGCCTCAGCTTCTGCCTGCTTCTTTTTTTTCTTCTTCTTCTTTTCTTCCTTTTCTTCTACTACTACTGCCGTTTCAGCTTCTGTTCTAGCATCATCCTCAGCCTCTACCTGCTTCTTTTTCTTCTTCTTCTTCTTCTCCTCTTTTTCTTCATCTGCTGCTGCTTCAGAATTTGGCAGCACTACTTCTTGTTGCTTCCTCTTCTTGATAGGTGTCTCTTCCTCATCAGCAGGTTTCTCCGATGATGGTTTCATGGTTTGCCCAAGCAATGAATCAGCTGCAGGGTTGTACGCCTACAATGAAGTACAAATTAACTAATCAGAATGCATTCTCTGGACTATAACAATCATCATCCAGAGCTTGATACAATGAGCAAGGCCCTTAATCATGTACAGCAAGTTAGCAGAATCAACTAAAAATCAAGTACAGCAAGACAACAGAATCAATTAAAACCTTAAAAAAAGGTTATAAGCCTGAACAGGTAGGGCACATCTTGCAATAAACCAAAACATTCATATGGTGGGAGGGACTTTCTGTGGATGGCTTGTGCAACAGAACTTGAAAATTCAACCACTGATCTCTTGAATGGAATGCTACAGCATTTTTTAACTGATGATTTTTCAGCTGCTTTTTAAAAGTCTATGGACTATTCCAGCTGCAGGATCTATTTCATCAAATGGCCCATGACATTGAGGGCCTTATCTAGAATGGACATGCTTTAGCAAATTAATGGTCCAGGGCAATGTCCACAGCAGACATTGAGAAAGATATGGAACAAGTAAATTACAAGAATACAAAGGCCAAAAAGGTTTATTCTTTTCTAAAGATCCAATAAGCTTTAAAATGTTTGACTTGATGTTTATGACTCATAAATGAGTAATGTTTATGATAGGAGTTTAAATCCTGCTCATCTGGAATATGTGATTCAGTTTTAACTTAAATGTCATAAATTTCAAAGCAAATAGGTCATTGATAATCATTATAATTTTACTGAGGTAACAATCATTTCTCCTTCCATTGGGTAGCCTCTCAAATGTATGCATACCTGGGCAGCAGTTATTAGTCCACCTGGACCCTTCTTTCGATCTTTGTCATACACTTCAATCTTGGGCTTGCCTTTAGTAGACCCAGCAGAACGACTCAATTCTCTTCCCTCAAGACTCCTCAATCGAGCTTCAAGCTGCATAAAAAATTCCCACAAGTACAATTACCTTTGAGAATACACAAACAGAATGAGAAAGTTACATACTACAGAGTAACAGACAGGATCAAAATTCTCGCCTTCATTCTATTCTCAAGTCCCATGGAATTGTCCTGGCTGTCTCCAAGAGCATCATATCGAATGGCAAGTGCTGTCTTTGCAGCTAGAGATCGAGAAATTTTTCCCTTAAGTTTTGGTGGTGCTTGACCAATTAGTGATGCATGGAAGATAAGCCCATATTTTGGAGTAGCATGCTTTGTCTTCAGAGCTCTAAAAAGTGCCTGCAAAAAGCAACAGAAACTAAGATGACAGAGCCGTATCACAAGGGAAAAGTTAAAATACACAACAACACCTGAAGACTTGTCAGAACTGTACAAAAAAGAAAAGAGAAAAGAGCACAATTTATACTACAGAATTTTAACAGTAAGAAAGCCACCCGGTTCACACTTCCTATGCTTTGTTTTCTACCATGAACCTCACCATGGCCAATGACTAAAAATATTCCTTAACAAGATTAGTTGATCAGTTGGTCTTAATGTTCATCAAGTACTTATAGAAAAAAATAATAATATGTGAGCATTCCTTTTCAATTGTAGTTGGACTGTTCTTAATGTTCAGTAAGTAATTATAAAAACAAAAGGGCAGGAGATAGATGGGAAAAAAAATCAACCAGAAGTTGGTTTCCCTAGACGAAGTAACAATCCAATAAAAGACAAATTAACATTCAATGTTTTTCATCAAGAGACTTGCTTTGTCTGACGAACTGTGCAAGGGCTAATCTTGGTGATCCAATCTGTTCATATGGTGTATCAACCATGGACTGCAGATGTTACCAAAACATCAGTAACAGTAGATAGCAGACAGCCCTATCAATCCAATTGATCAACACCATTACATGTGAGCTGTTGGCTGTAAGTGTCAATCAAGTTGGATCTGAAAACTGCATGGTATTACACAAGCAGGCAGAAACACAGCATCCCTTACTCTCACAAAATTTGCTAAAACTAAACGAGCTTTCCACCGGGACCATTTTTTATTCAAAAAAATTAATAAAATTTTCCTCTGGCAAAACTCATTCTGCATACCTTCTCTGCACCAAGAATCTGAACTGTGCTTCCAGGTTGCTTTGCAAGGTTCAACAGGCTACCTCCATGGGCAATGAGGCGAGCTCCAACAAGCTCCCCAACAAGGGCAGTCAGATTGGGGGCAATGGTATTCATTCGGTTCTTTAAGTAATCATAGAGCTGGGCTCTATACTCTGAAAGAGCTAGCACCTGGTCACAGAGTGCTCTGATATTTGCCAAATCAAGGTCGCTAACTTCAGTTCCCATGGATATCACTGCTGCCTCTTTTAGAGCTGCCTCAGCTTCTTCTGACAGTATCTGCAGCAACAGATAAAAATTCATGGGTGATGATTTAAAAATTAAAATAAACTTTAGTAAGAGAGGATTCGACTAGCCCACCTCGGAGAAATCAAGACCCACTGCATTAGTACGATTTCCCATAAGCTTCACAGCCTTGGCATACTGGATATTATCTGTTACAATCTTTGCAAGTTCTGGGAAATGCCAACCATACCACTCACGGACCCTCATAGCATATGTATTGAGCTCTTTGTCAAGATCATCCAACAACCCAATTGCTTGAATGATCATTGTATCTACCTGAAGGTGCGCAAAACAGCAAGGCTCTTTTTTCATTCAGAAAAACCAAAACAATGATAGAAATAAACAATCAAGTCCAAAAAGAAGTTGAGAAGGGATTCAATTCAAACTCATGAATAATTCCCCATTCCCTACCAAATCTATCAAGAAAACAAGGATTAAGTTCTAATATTATCCACTGAGGCAATCGAGAAAGAGCTCCTGAATATGAGAGATGCCCTCAATTCTCTACTTATAGCTAGCTTGTTTAATTCATAGGTTAATAAATTATCACAAAAGCAGTGCCATACATATCAACCTTAAAATTATTATCTTGTTACTATTCCGGACAACAATAGCTTGTAGTTGGGCCCTAGCAATGGATTTCACCCACAGGGGAACTTCTCTTCCTAGAAATAGCACTCATCCAAGTCATCTGTGCCAAGAGATTATCATTTAACAACTCATGGGTAAGCTTAGTGCTCATGAGGAAGGCAAACAACCAGATTTCATTTAAATCATGGCCAACCATGGGGTTAGAAAAACGATTCTAATCTTAGCACGCGCATTGCAAGCATTGCTCTGGTTCCAGCTCTCACAGAATGGATGCATCATTTGCTCAACAATTGATTGGTTTTATGGAACAGATGAACATTTCATTGGTCTCTGTTACAAGTTCACTGACAATTGTTGAACCAATGCTTTGAAATGCACCAATTTTACACCTGGAAGAAGGTACATACAGTTTCAACAACTTCGATTCATGTACCTAGTTATCCAATTATGTTCGAATTTTATGGAACAGATGAACATTTCATTGGTCTCTGTTACAAGTTCACTGACAATTGTTGAACCAATGCTTTGAAATG
>JAYJMB010022613.1:8811-19263 GCA_036873735.1 Pouteria campechiana | reverse complement strand
ACCTGCAGCAGCCCAGCTTCTAGAGAGAGAGGTGTTAGGGTTTAGAGAGACGAAGGTTTAAGAAGGAAGGAAAATTAGGAGGCGTGGAAGACGAACACATGACCGCACACATGCAAGCAGCCGGGGGTGGGGGGCGAGAAAGAAAAGGGTTAGATGAGAAAGCTTACCTGCAGCAGCCCAGCTTCTAGAGAGAGAGGTGTTAGGGTTTAGAGAGACGAGGGTTTAAGAAGGAAAGTTAGGACAATAGGGTTTTAAAGGAAAAGGTAACCAGGCAAGCTAGGGTTTTAGGAGGGGAGAAAGGACTACGCGTCCATCGGGTTGTAGCTCAGAGTAAGCTGCAATCGTCCGGATCCGTCGTGACCTCAACCGTACCACCTATATTATATTAGTTTAACGCAGTCTTCGCCATCGTTTAAATAAGCGCAAAATAGTGTTATAAAAATTCATTCTTTTCGGTATTTGGCTAAATACTTCATAGTGCTTTTTCTCACCGCATAAGCTGAAAAATCATTTTTTTAAAGAAGGCCAAATTTTCTGCTTCTCCGCGTGCTCGCTGCGTTTATGTAATTTTTTGTAAAATTCGTAACATACACGAGATATCGGATAACTCTAGAGTTTAAGTAGATAAACTTAAAATATATTTAAAAATTTTAAATTTCTTTTACAAATACGTACAACATTTACCAAATAAAATTAATTTCAATTACATGTGAAAACGGATATTTCTCTAAAGCTAAAAATGGATACTTAATGTGTAGTTGAAATTAATTTTATTTAATTTGTATAATTATGATTTGTTACAAGCAACATTTAAAAATAAGATGCAAGTATTTTTTTTATTTGAATGATACATGAGTTGTTTAAAAATAAGATACAAGTATTTTTTTTATTTGAATGATACATAAGTTGTTTAAAAATAAGATACAAGTATTTAAAAATAAATAGTTTTTTAGTCAATTAAATTATTAAAGAATATTATACCTTTATATATAATATTTTTTTTAAAAAGTAATTTTTTATTTTTTTAGAATTTACAATTGAAGTTAGTCAAAATATAATTTTTTATTTTTACTTACTTCAATTATATGAACTTTAAGACTTTTTTTCTTGGGCTTATCATGCCCTCTTTTTTTTGGAAGGAGGGGGGTCCATAATTAGCAGTGTCTCCCCGAGATATGTCAGTTAGCGTATTTTGTAGAATCTTGAATTCAAATATTTCAGGCTAAAGTATCCATTAATCTTTAGTTATACATTATTTTCATGCTTACTACAACTTCTTTCATTAAAGAAAAGGCAAAAAAGATTAATACGAAAATAATGTCAATAGTATATAAAATGATGCTAGTTACAGAGATATTAAAATTATTAAGATAAATATATGGAATAAGAAATTATTCTTAATACTAAGAAAATTTTTATTTTCATCTAACCAATTACAAATAGAGAGCCAAATGTATTGTCAAGTAGAAATATGACTTTACAATAAATTTATAGGAATTTAAGTTAAAGTCCCAATAACTAATTTATTTGATCACTAGAAAAAGTCAAAAAAAATGTTAAAAAAAACTCAATGTAACACATGTTTATTATAATAATTCTACTTTTTATAATCATTTTCTTATTTTCCATAAAAAATAAAAATCTTTCTAACATAAATGGCTAAATGAGATATGTCTAAAGATGAATTGGTGTAGGTAAGAATTTAAGTACCATTTTAGTATAACAATAAAAATAGCTTTTGAAGATAATTAGTGATTATTAAGTTAAAGCATATATTTTGAATAAAAAGGCTTTTGATGATAATTTCCTAAGCTAATAATGTATATTGAAAATATTTTATTATTAGTATTTATTTTAAAATTTAAAATTTGATCTAAGTATTGTATTATTTGCATAATTCTTTTGAAGATAATTAATGAAGTTAAAGTATAATTTCTTTATCCTTTTTTGTCATTTACATAATGAAAGTATTTTTATTATATTGTAACCAAACAAATATGTAATGTCTAAAGTACTTTTACTTCAAGTATTTTTTACTAAAGTTCTATTATAAATAACACTTTTTTAAAAAGTACTTACTTCATAGCAAGGCTAAATGCAACTTTTGTATCCTCTTTAAAGAAGGGCAAGTTTAAAAATATGATAAAAACTAAAAAATAAATAACATTTAAAATTATTATATGTATCATTGAAATTCTTATATTCTTTACTAATAAAGTAAATAATAAATTTTTTTTATCCACATGTAATTATTACAATATTAAAAATAAAATATATTTATCCTCCATAATATTTTGAATATAATTTAATTTTTATTATAAATAATTATTACATTAGATATTGAAATGGGGCATAAAAATATTAAAATATATATTTTTTGCCAATAGAATTATAATATATTTTATATTGTGGTAAAAGTTTTTTTTTTGCTTTGTTACTCAAAAAATATATATTTCGTGATTTAGATGATATGTCAAAAAGAGGAAGAATTTTAATTATATTCGTCCTAAGATGAGATAAATTTTATGGTAAACTTAAGCCACAAATTAAGATAAATTTTTATTCAGGGTGCAAATTAAGGTAGGTTAACCCAACTATATTTGGTACTAGGTATGGACAACCTTTTTGGCTAAGCTGGGTGGCTAGGGTCGAAAAAGATTAACCCTAATTTTAAATGGGGTTGGATATGATCAATAAGGTAAAAATGACCAAACCTAACCCACGATATTAATAAACATAAAAAAAATTATAAAGATGCATCTTCCCCAAATACCCTAATTTATCCCATTTGGTCCAAGCATATGATAAGATTCTTGTTGTTGTCAAACCATGAATATGTGATATCATGGCCTTAAATTTCACGGTTGCTTATTAGAGTTGGAAACTTTAATATGTGTGAATGTATTTCAAATTTTAGAAGTTATGATTGTTTTTTTAATTTAAATGTATGATTATGTATTTTATTAATATGTAGGTATTTGAATATTGATGTCAAGAGTAGATGGGTATTTGATTGAATATTATAAATTTGTATTATATATTTATAGATATTAAAAGATAAGATTAGGGTTGGGACAAGCATATTATATATATTATATTATATTATATTATACTATATATATATATATATATATATCACCGGACCTACGGTATATAGAAGATTGGATAAAAGTTGTTAAAAATAGGGTTTGGGTTGGGATGACTCTAACCGGGCATCACCGCTAAATTTTAGATCTCAATTAAACAAGTAATACCAATACTGACGAATAAATTAGATTTTAAAAGTATATCCTCACATGTCCCTTGCCAAGCATTTTTTTCACTCGAATCATGAGCATGAAAAGCTAGAGCGGGGCTTAACGCATGAAAAAAAGGTGTTTTGGGTGACCATAAAATTAAGTAAACTTTTGTATCGGCATATATAATTTTAAGAGAATTACAAATAACCTATTCAACATTTAATGAAAATAACAAATTGGCCTGTACCATTTTTAGCAGTTGAACGAAAGTTCCATGGCAATTAATTCTTAAGTTAAATTGCTCAAATACCCTAGGCAAAAATTTCCTCACTTTGGGCTTGCATGGTTCGGCTAGGGCACGTTGAAGCTTAATAAGCAACTGAAGTTGGGTAAATTCAAAATATTTGATATAGTTAAAGTAAATGACTTAAATGCAGCTAAAGTTGAAATGTAAAAATAATTAGAAAAAACAAAGACTGAATCATCCTCCCTATACATCTAAGACTAAATATATAAAGTGTTGTCTGTGATAATATAATTGAAATATTTGGATAAATTAAAATTAAAATTTAACAAATAAATATAAAAGTAATACATGAATAAAATTTAAATTTAATAAAAATTAAATAGAATATTTCTAAATTTATTTAAGAGTTATTTACAAATATACCCACAATATTTGATCAATATTGTAAATATATCCACAATATTTGAAAAATAGCAAACATACCCACACTATTTGATATAAATTATAAATATATCTACACTTTAGGAATCCGTCTCAACCTATTAAAAAAAATTAAAATTCTCAAAAAAAGGATGAGAAACAGATGAACAGGTTTTTTACCTTTTTTTCCCGTTACCAAGAGGGATCACAGTTCTACCACCGTTCCTTGGAATTGAGGGGGCTGAAATTGCACTTCACTATCTTAGGATTCTATTAAAAACTATTGTTTCATTAAAATTTCATAAATTAATAGAAATATCCTATACTGCTAACCAAATATTGGGGGAGAAGAGAATGGTGTGTGTGAGTATACTTACAATTTCAGTTCATTGGAGCTTGAGGGCATTTTAGATATTTTTGATTTTTTTTTTATTTTATAAATGGATTCCTAACAACGTGAGTTTATCTACAATTTATGCCAAACAATGCAAATATATTTATTATTTTAAAACATAGGAAGTATACTTACAATATTGATTAAATGAAAATTTTAAATTTAGAATTGATCATTCAATAGGAGTTCCTCCACGTTGATCACGAATAGGAGGAACTACCGGCCACTTGGAGGAACTCCCTCAGCATATCCAAGAAATTGAGACCATCCAACTTGAAATTTATTTGGTTGTTAATAACACGGCACTAGCATCCAATAAGAATTGGTCCACGGGTCTAATTTTTTCCCGTTGTAGGAAGAATTGACATTGTGTTTTAAAAGTTTCTTATGATTGCCAAAGTTCCAATTAAAATAAAAGAAAAATATTATAAGATAATTATAAGACCAACTATGCTCTATGATACTCAATATTGGGCAATCAAAAACACATATCCTTCACATAAAGTGTGGCCAAAATAAGGATGTTGCAGTGATGTGAAATAATTGGGGATAACTTAAAAGTATAATTAATAATAATAATAAAACAAGGATGAACCAACTTAATTGAACTGCACCACTAGGAATGAATTTATTCGCTCAAAGGCTTTAAGAGAGTAAAAGGACCCCAGCAAAGCCAAAGAAAAGTATTCAAAAATTATTATTTCGATTCATTAGAAAAATAATAAAATATGTGGACTTATTGAAGATATAACTTAAAATCAACATGAGTAATGTAAAAGAATTCATGTTACTAACCTCGGTTAGGTGAGAAACAGTATATAATAATGATGAGGCAATGGATGATACAGGACAAGAATTTTATCACATTATGAATGTCCTGGGAATTCCAAAAACAATAAAAGCCAGCCTCAAGCACAGGGACCTGCACTGCACAAAAGAAATCCCTTCAAGTATCATCTGAATTCTTGCTGCTAACTTCAACTGGATTTTTGGTCCACATGGAAAAAGGTTAGCTGATATATAATGTAGAGAAATGTGGATAAATCTGTATGAATGGCCGTTTACATTTCGAGGCATTTACAACAGAATGTTACAATGAAATCAACAGGTACACTGACAGCAGTAAAAGCAGTAGTAACAACCAAATGAACAATCGCACAGAATACAGATTCAACCAACCATTCAATCACAGGACCGCTGACTTAATAAGAATGTGAAAATTTAGAAAAAAGAAAAAGAGAAAAAAAGAATACATCGTTCTGCTGTAAAGGGCTGAGAATGCAGAGCCTTGATCTAGATGATAGTGCATGAACAACCCTTCTTTGGCATGTCATCCAAGTCCTTATCTGTTTCCACCAAAAACAGAAGGCCATCAATAAAATCAATTACCTCGCAACTCTAAATATTTTCTTTGAATTCTTTAAGCACTGACCAACTCAGCATGTTCCAAGGGGAAGTTTAGCATAAAGGCTCCATTTGGTAATAAGGAAAAGAGGGAGAAAAACTTTTCACCTATTTTTTCACACCTTTGGATGTGATTTGACATCTTAAATATCTAAAAACACTACTTTTCCTAATTATTACCTATATTCTCAATCATTATTTCTCATATTTTTATACAAAAAGCCTACCTATTTTTATCTTTATTCGATTTATTTCTAATCATTATCCCCAATAACATCACATCGTCTCCACCCTTTTCCCTTGCTTTCCATATTCCTTTTTCCCGCTTCTTTTACTCATTCCCAAATGGACCCAGTCACTACTAAAAGTGGATAAGAACTAGTTGCCCATATGTCTGTCCTCCCATAAATGTCCTAGTACAAGGAAAACCTACAAAAGTGTCTAGATTACGATTCTTCTTTTCTTCTTGGATTCTCTTAATCTGTTTGAGATAGCTATACCAGTACTTTTGCCTGGTCCTTTTTAGGAAAAACTTAATGGCACCTTTCGTGACACCTGTGCTAAGTCCACATCCCTAAATAAATGTCACCAACTACAGAGGAATTGTCTTGAATTGGCATATCATCAGGACATGTCCTTCCTCAAATAAAAGATGCAGAGAAAAGGTTGACCTCACTCGCACATCCAGATGCTGATAAGGAGATAACCAGAGTGGATAGGGGCTGCCCCAATAAGAAGACCTAGGAAACCTTTTGATCCACCTTTTACAAAACAACACTATACTTTCTTTCACTAATTTGTCATATTTATAAGGTCATTGATCAATGGTCAGAGTTTCTATAGCAACAATTTGGCCCATCAAATTATCAGACGCTGACACACCAGCCTAGTAGTGAGCATAGGGACAACTTTGGACTGTACTAGATCCACTCCTAATTCAGAACAATGTCATTAGTGTCAAAATGTAACACACCTGTTTTCTTTCTTGATATGGAAGGCTGCACCACTACATGCATTGTAATGACTCCACCAGGAACCTCCCCAAGGGTTATTCTGGACTCAGCAAGTGTCTTTGCGTTCTCCAATACTTTCCCAGAATATATAAGTTTCACATCATTCACTGCCTTGGGCACAATCTTTTTATCTGCTGGCACATGTTCATTTAAAGAAAAATAGAAAAATGAGATAAATAAAAATAAATAGATAAATAAATAAAAGAAGAAGACGAAACAAAAAGAAATGAAAATCAATCTTATAAAGCCAGATCAAGTCAAAGTAGTTCTGCAACAGAAGATCCATGTTCCATTGACACACTAAAAGAAGGGTTACACAGTATATCCAGCATGGAAGTAGGCCACCACTTCTATTGGCACTAGCAGCCAAGTCTTGCATTCATCTGAGACTTGAGCAAATCCCAGATTGGAAAAGAAAGCAGTCCTTGGGTTCCCTTTATGTTTGTTTAGACTGGTCTGGTTCTCTTCTATACCAGAAAAATAACCTAACAACCCAACCCACACAAACACGTACGATTTCAATGTTATGGGGGTCAAAATGGGCTGATAGGGCTAGGATGAACTTTAGCTAAGCCTGTTGACTGGTGAGAGTTGACTGGCCTTTACATGCCAGGCTCCAGCATGCCTTGCCACAGTGGATAAGTCAAAGCCTAGTTCAAAACTAGCTGTGAGACACCCATGACCCAATACCACCTCTTTAGAAAAGGGAATTGATGTAATGAAGTTCTAAGACTTAAAATTCCTTGACATTTGCTCCAACGTATACATGGTGACCTTGATAACGAATCAACGCCAAGATGACTTATCATTCATAGATGGGTTGACATGAAAATCATAACACTTCAACTTCTGATGAAAATTGAAAATAACAGCCAAAAAGTTTTGTTTAGCAGCCATATGGAATTAATGGGAGGCATATATGAGCACAAAGAACTATGCAGTTTTAAATTGTGGTTCATACAATACAGAAACTCTAGGTGGAAACTTTGAACATAACATCTGGACAAACACATCCAGTAGGAGTCAGAGAAAATGCATGACAGATATAACCATAATCCAGATGTGTATGAATTTAACAAAATTGCTATAACAATACGGAGGGAAGTTATAAAATGATTAAAGTGCACTAAGATGAAGATTGAAAGCCAATGTCAGAGCAATCAGCATAAATAAAAATAGAGCTCATTGAAAAGAAAATCCATACAAAACAGAGAGACAAATCAAGAATTAAAAAAAGACAACGGTCAATAATCTCGCATCATAAAAAAAAATGAACTATCGCTTCTACAAAGTGACATGAGCCCACGCTTCCATGGTTTTGTGATTAGATGATTTTCCATGCCACATACAGGACTTAAAGGGGGGGGTTGAAGCCTGGATACTCCTCTTTAAACAAAGGTTTATGCCTCTTCTATAATCTCCAAAAATAGAATGTCATTTTTCAAGACTCTTTTCCAGGTATATTATTGGAAGCTCGTAGAAGATTGTTTGATGTATTGGAGAATCTTTCATTCCAGCCAGGCGAGGGCATTGATAATATTGGAAACATGCTACTGCTCTAAAAATTGAAAGATTAAACTCAATATTTTCTACTAAGTCCTATCAGAACACCTTAGTATCATAGAAAAGGTTTTGTTTTTGAATACTCAAGGTGGCAACCAAGAGGAAAACTAGAGCCAAATTAAATCTACCACAACTTCAAGGGACCATAATACAAGCCACCAGTGATATAGCACATGAAAAGGGCTATTTGGCTACAGTGCCACAACAGGGTTCAATATGTCAACTATAGTAGCTGATTGACTCTATATGAGGCATGCTACAACCTCAATTACCAATTGGCATGAATGATGCATAATGGAGCTTGAGAAGCAGTGTCAGAGTTTCTGTTAACAATCACAAGGTGTAAGATTTTGTAGCTATTGGAGTAGTTGTTCAGTCTCTTTACCAAATACATTAGTCCTAGAAGTGGGAACATTTCCAACACTGGTACATTTGACCTATGAGCAAATTAGAGGGCACAGATTTTCTCCTTCCTCTCATCTCCAGTTGCATCCACCTTGTGCCAGCAGTATATGCTCTTTTGTAGGGTATTATGCATGAAATGACGTCATTGATGCATGGCCACACATGACAACCCCATGCAAATAGCAAATTATTCATATGGGAAAAGCTTTGGGTTTAGTGGAATGGTCCATGCTACTGCTGCTACGAATCATGCTTCAACAGGCATCCCAGTTTTTGCATCTTCTGGCTGCATCCAAGCTTTCTGGACTAGAAAATATTTTGAAACACATGTCTAGTTCATCCCACCCCTAAATCTGGGGTTGCATTGTTCCATTCTTTGTTGCCACTTTAGCATTAGGATGTCTTAACTCTTATGCTAGCCTTTCCTAAAACTTCTCAATTTCTTTATAAAGCGAGCTAGAAATTAAATAGTGGATTCAGTGGTCGATATTTGCACCAAGCTCAAAAACTGATACTATTCTGCTTATTGACCATTAAAAGGGTGAACATAAGGTAAGGACAATTTTAAGATCTTCTTAACCAAAAGTCAGTCAAAGAGTTCCTAGAGAGTCAATATGGTAGGTGTTGTGAAAAACAGACTTTCAATATTTCGATATGATCAGGGACATCTTTGCAGGAGAAACGACAAATGTGAGGTCTAATAATGGAGATTCAAATAAGTCTCTATTCTCTAACAATCAGCACTGAAATTATATCTTTTCACATAGGGTGTGCTTGAATAGAGTAATATAGTATGTGGCATTTACCAACTCTTCCTACCCCTAACTTCATTATCTATATTTCTCATCATCACTTCCAATTTATTTTATTTTTGTTCAATTTTCACAAACATCACCTCCTATCTTGTTGACATCATTTACATTTCTATTTTCGTTTCCTTTACATCTAACATTATACAAACAAATCCATAGTCATGAATAAATAAATAGAGAATTGGGAAAAGGTCCCTTTTCTGTTTTCGCAAATAGAAAACTCTACTGATGGCAAAATAAAGAGTTTCAAAATAGAACTAATAGAGGATGCTTTATAATCTAACAATTCTGAAATTAAACAAAATGAAACAGCATTTACACCTGTAGAAGACACATTACCAATAAATACCACAATGACCATTTTCCATATCTTGGCTCATATAGATAGAGAAGGATGTCACTAATAGCATCAAAGTTTTCTTTTGAAAAAAATCAACTTTAATATACGAAACAAAGGGGCCCAAGAAGCAAAATGAGACCCAAAGTCGTAAAGACAAACAACAATAGAATATAAAGACAAAAGAGGCCTAAAGAAGCCCTTCCCAGATAAAAAGACAAGGGACCATAAAACAGGCTGAAGGATCCAAAAATTGCAACTTAGCATCTCATCCTACTTATACCATTCATCCTCATGGAAACAAAGTTGAGAGGATCAATTGGAAATAATTTGAGAGGAAGAAGCATACACACATTGCAAGTTTTATGTCATTTCATTTTACCAAGATGAAGGGAAAATCATATTTAATCTAAGACCAATGATGCTCATGGGAAGAATGCTGACTAGTCAAGGAACAATATGTTTATAGGATGAGTTAACAGGAACAAGGGTGTAGAGATGGACAAGCAGCAACATAAGGACAGAATTAGCTGTGAATGCGTATAAAGGAACAGAGGGGTGGAACACAAACATGGGGGGGGGGGGGGGGCGGCCAACAAAACCACTTTTTGTTCACAA